>JAMQGT020015415.1:0-56035 GCA_024447675.2 Pterophyllum scalare | reverse complement strand
TGCTATGCTTTGCACGCTTCGTTCAGTGTGTTTTGGGAGACGTTGTTTCAGGACAAACATTGTGCCAAAATGTCTGACTTTGTTCTGGATGACGATCAGAAGAGTTGCCACCCTTTCAGGCACAGGTTGTAAATATATATTTTACTCTGGAAATAATGTTCAAGGCTCTGACTCACCACATTGAAGGAAGTTTGGTCAGGAACCAGTAACACTCCACTGAACAGAGGACAGAAACAGCAGCACATTTGCTGCCATCACAGGTAGCTGCGAGCCACACTGTGATGATGCTTTACCTGTGCAGCATGTGCAATCTACACAGATTGTTCCGGTTTCTTCTCAAAGCCAGGAAGGATGTGGACTGAAAACGGATGTACAGAAATGCCTTTTTTACTATAAAAAACAAATGTTCAGGGGTGACTTCCGTAACGTCTACTACACTAACATCTATTTACCAGGATCTAATGAGCATCGAGGTCAGCTGTTTGACCTCAATGCTCATTAGGTCCCAGTGAAACGCTGAGCACAGTGCGTTTCCTGCTAAGTTACAATGTAATTGAGTGCATTGTAACTGCACAGTAACAGAGTAAGAGTGTGACACTGGTTATTGTGCGATATAAGAATGGAAAATCACAAGTGTTTTGCTTTACTGCCCTGGTTTACCGCCGTGCTGGCTGAAGTTCAGCTTAGCTTCATTAAGTTTCATTTTGATTAAATCGAACAGAGTTATACTCAGATAAGTTCAGACACTCTGAGCTTCTTTTACTCAAAATTCAGTGTTGAATTCTCAGCAAAGAGTTTGCGGACAGCATGAGATGACTTGCAACAAAATATGAGACCCATGTTTGAAATTCATATTATTTTAAAAGCCAGGACTATTATTATTATTGTTGTTGTTTTTTATGGTGATACTGGCAATACACGTTTGCATCTTTTTCTCAGAGAGCTCTTCAGTCATTATAACTGAAAATATATTCATAGTTTTCACTTCACCTTGACCATGAGTGCACCATAAGCCCACGCAGACAGACATAATTTATAACAGAGGGAGTGTCCAAAGCCAGCCCGATTTATCATCATTTCTTAAAAAAGGTAGAAATCAACCTCACTTTATTCTTAACATTGCAAAATGTTTTGCAAAAACTCTGCAAAGTGGAGCTGGGATTCTCTCAGACCTGATCCTACCAGCGCTCTTAATACCAGTGTTAGTAGGTAACAGAGCACTCATAATTCCCTTTGAATATAATGTGTTAATAAGTCTATATTTGTTTAACCAGTTGTCTGTCATTGGTAAACCTCTACTAAGTTTTTAATTTTATTACAGTTAACACATAATTTCTTACGTGCACTTAATTGTTAACGCTTAATTATGGACTTATTAATATCCAGGTCTGGCCTTAGTAAACCGCTGGTCTGAACGGTATGCTGGCTAAGCAGATTTTGTTTATTGGCTAGTTGAAAGCTTTAATGTGGACTAAGTTGTTTGTGCGAATTGTTTTCAATTGCATCCACAAACTGTACATGTCCTTAATGTGCATTATCAATTCCCAGTGTGGCCCCTCATGAAACTGAGTTTGACACCCATGATATAAACTAATTACCACTTAGTTATGGACTTAATAATGGTTGACTAAATTTATCACAAGGCCCTTAATAAAAAGCATTACTCAACTTCTTTTTTTTAAATAACTGTTTTGGCTGTGAGGCTTTCCTCTCTATTATTTTAGAGTAAAACTGACTATTTGAATTTGAAAGCATGTGCTGTTAACACAGTACCCATTAGAGATGGTTTCTCTCCCATGCACTGTTCTGATTTGCACCTTTACTTTGATATTCTAGGTGTTTGGCCTGTCTGCTTGCGTGTGCCCCTGTTTGTGGTCCCTGACTTCTCCTCAGTGGTTCTCAGCCAGTCGAGTGTGCATTTTGGAGTCACAATCAGATTAAGGCTGAGCATCTCCTTCTGATCGCTGCTCTCTGCTCTGCACCGCCAACTCAATCTGATCTGGCCACAGCCTCAGGCCACCTCTCGGATCACACACACACACACACACACACAGTCACATATAGAATAGAGGTTCACTCACTCACGCACAGCACAAACACACAGAACCTCTACAAATACATTCATACATACTCACAATTTCCTTTTTTGAGGCCTTTGAATCATTCATGAAGAAGAGATGGCAGAAACAGAATCAATCTGGCACACACACACACACACACACACACACACACACACACACAAACACAAAGATGCACGCACACGGACTCGTGCATGCATGGGTGCTTTCAAAACACACCTAAGGCATGTGCCGAATTCCCTGAGTCACACACACACATGCATAGACACAAAAAAGGTACTCAGGCCAACCAACAAAGGCACGCACCACTTACCATCTCCCACTCTCTCTCTCTTTCTCACGCACACACACACACACACACACACACACACACACACACACACTACACTCACTTTAACAGGCTGTATCTTCGGTGGTTGAATGCTGCAGCTCATAGTGAGTGTCAGCAGCCTGACTGTCTGTGAGGACAGGGGACGAGAGACACTGGAATGGACTTCTTATGTCAGTGAGAGAGAGAGCGTGGGATGGTGTGACATGCAGTGAAAAGGAGTAGATGAAGAGAAGCAATCTGCTGTGAGAGATAAAAGGAAGGGGAAAGAGGGCAATGGAGGGTGGTGTTTTACCTGGACACATGGATTGAATACATAATCACAAGCTTTTCACACTGAAAAAAACAGGGTGTGTAAAAGGGGTAAAAAGTGATCAGTTTTAATCGTACTGTATGCATTTTCTGATTCATACAGTATAAAACATGGACTTATTTTAATTCACGTCATTTATACTTTGACTGAACTATCATACTTGCTGTGCAAACAGTTTTTCTGCATAATTAGGAATTATGAAACATTTCAAGTGTGTTCAGAAGCTTAAGTTCTACTTACAAAGGGACTGAAAGTTTTATAAACCTTGCTTCTTCCTGCCTGTAAGACTTTGCTGTAGTGCTGTTGATAACTGTGTTTATAGATGAAGAAAAACAGTACTGTTAAAGTCAAAATTAAATTACTGTAGAAATAATCCCCTGGAAATGTCTAATAGTCTAAGATGAAGCATCAAAATTGCACTGCAGTATTGCATTCAAAACTCTGTTAAAAGCTGAGAGGACTCATCAGCAAAATGTGCCATACTTATCGGTTATTATCAGCGATGCAGCCGCAACAGTGTGTATGTAGATACAGCAATGTACCTGCTGGTCATAGCAGAGATACCCATAGATATATATACATGTAGCTACAGTATTGCTCACTGATGTTTATTGGAAGAATATGTCAATGTGGCCGCTCACTTGATCAGGGGAAACCCCGCCTCCTAACTGATATATTGTGTCAATGGAGACAGAAGACTATATTTCCATATTAATTAAAAGTCATTTTAGCGCCTTGAATCTTCAACAAATTTTCAAGAAGCTGAAATTTTGGACATTACAATTCTGCAGCTACTTTCTTTCTTTTTTTTATGTTCTGCCTTAAAACTTGACTGTTTAAAAACCCTGATGGGATTACTCCATCATTTAAATGAGTTTGCCATCCGGTCCTGTCCTGCCTTCCATCACTGTCTGCTAACTTTATGTTTTGGGAATATATGGGCAAAACAAGGCCATGTAAACAATATATATATGTCGTACTGATAAAATACTTTAAGCCAGTGACTGAGAGACACAGCTAGATTTTAACTTCCTACATCTGCATGCCAAGCCTGCTCCCCCTGCAAACACACCTAACCCCGTGATTTAATTACAACTACCAGTGACACAGTAAAGTGAGCTCTTCTCATAATTGTCTGTGCACTCTGTGATACTTTTAGTGATATAAGCCTCATTGATCTCTTAATATTAATTGGATAGAACGACCTGTTAGAACCATTAATATGATATCCCAACTACAGTATGTACAAATCTCCTTTAGATTATATGAAAAAATTCAAGTCAGTATCCACAATTTAGACTTTACATTTGACATTTTCACATTTAAAATCATTACTTTATCCATAATATCCATTTATCCATAATAACTATTAATTTATTTGATTATTTGACCTTTTTGTACTGGAGTAGATAGGTGATCTTTCCTTAAGCTTGCTCAAGATTTTCTCCACAATCAATTGAAACTTGTAGTAAACACATAATCAGGTCGATTACAGTCTTCAGAGTCTGTAATTGGTAGGTTGAGCAGGCAGGTCAGCCACAGCGGGGAACTATAATATTCTGAAACATACCTATAAATAGATGAAAACTGGAAGCACTGTGTGAACAATTTGGATGAAATGAGCATGTAAAAAGAATAAGAGAGGGGAATGGGTGTGTAGGTGTGTGTGGGTGTGGGTGTGTGTGTGTGTGTGGGGGGGGGGTCCCATTAGGTCCTGCAAGCTCTTTTCACACCACCATGCAGGATTAGTTTCAGAAACCCAGAGGTGCTCAAACAAAGAAAATAGAAGGGAAGTGCATGTGAGAGGAGAATAGAAGGAAGCTGAAATGTGGAATGATAGAAGGGCCGGAGTTCTGTGTATGGAGAGGAAGCCTGTGAGGCATCTATTTCACACACAGATGACACAGAGGCCATGACAACAGACAAGTAAAAGAACACAGTCCAGCCTGTGACATTTTGTAGCCGCATTCATTCAATGAAACTCGGCCTTCAGGACGCTGCAGCACTGCTACTGTCATTTGTTCTCAGCTCACAAATGTGACAGTGGCTCATTGTGAGACGGTGTGTTCAGACAGGTTCAGAGATGAAATTCATCATGGTTCTAATGAATGTTTTTATACCCATCCCTGAAACACTAAAAACTGAGCTTTTAATATGGTCGCATTCACCGTGCACCTGTCCTTTTCCACCTGTTCCACTCTCAGCGCCAGCGCTAACTTCACCACTGCAGTGAATGTTCGTGCACGGTCATTTTCACCGCAGCACAACAGTAAGTGCCTCTGCTCTAGCCTGAGTGTTCCACCCTAAGGTACGTTTACAACTTTGGGTTTTTGTTTGTTTGTTTGCTCTCTGACAGCTGTTTTTGCTGCTACCTGCACAGTTACTGAACCCATGTCCAAAAAATATGAGGTGCTTCTTTAAGGAAAAGTCCCCGTAATTTGTACCAAGATGCATATAACAATATCTTCTCCATACTGGAAACAGTTACTTGATTAATTATCATAGAAAAAAAGTTTAACATTTAATCATGTAAGATATGATACACTTTAATCATCCAAAAAGTTGGGAGATCCCTGTTTTACAGCAGCCAAAACAGTAACACAACTAATAAAATAAAATAAAATAAAAATATTGGGTTAATAAAGTAAAACAGCTCAATGGGAAAAGAACATGACAAAATAAAATAGCTCAATAAAAGGAAGTTACAAAAGAGCTCAATAAAGCAAAACAGAATGAAAATAAAAATAAAATAGCTCATTAAAAAACAAGAAAGCATAACAAAAGACATATGGGGATGATCCCATGAAGTGAATTATCTCAATTAAAAAAAAGAGAAAAAAAAGAAAAAGGAATAAAAATAGCTTACTAAATATAGGAGAAAACAAGTGGAGTAAGTGGCAGATGGCGATAAAGCGGCTCAGTGTACTGAACAGAGCAGGGCTGAAATAAAACTGTTGGCATGAGAGTACAGACGAGCTATTTATCATGCAGCTATTCACAGCATCCACTTTTATGATGTTGCAAATTAGCTACAGTACATGTTTTCACATCACCTTGGACACATTACTGTTGTGCGACACTTTATAGCCTTAATTATGGATCGAACCAATAGATTATGGAAACTTAGTGTACACAAGCATTCAAGGGTGTTTTAAACAAATCCATGACTATGATCGGTGTTGATGTGCCACAGGTTTGTGTTAACAGCTTCATTTGAAGTACTTATCTGTGTGCTTTTTCTGCTTTATCCAAGCACAGATAATCAGCTGGGGAAGGGAGGGGGGTTAACGAGCTCCAGCTCTGCAGAGACAGGCTGCCGTGACAGGATGATCATAGTAATGACTCACAGTTGTGGCCCCATGTCATTATTATGCAGGTCTTTAAAAAGGATTTATTTACCCGTCTTTTCTTCCTGAGAAAGAATGGGTGAGGTGTTTTTTGGTTTCCGAATCTCCCTGAAGAACAGAGAACTTTATGTTCTCAAGCCAAATACTTTGAAGCAGTTCCCCATCACTACTACAAAAATAGCAGTATTGGAGTTTATTTCCATGAGGCAACGTCTGCCTGGGAAAACAGCGGTTGGAGACCCCTGCATGACCCAAATTATTGTGACTGTGTGCAATTAACTTGCAATCTCCTTGCCTGCCTTCCAAATGGTCACTGGCAGTCACTCTGGCGCACCACTACGGTGATAAAACAGCAATAAGAGAGAGTCAGTCTGTTGACTGAATTAGGTCCGGTCTGTTTGCGATAGTATTGCAATTAAATGTAATAAATCTAAATTCTGTGTGTGGTCCTGATATCTGAGATTTGGGTGGAGCACAGGATTTATCCACAGAGTTGATTTATTACAAACATTTCCTCCATTTAATCCCGAGCATCATGCAACACATTACAGAGCGGAATCACTGTCACATATTTTTTAACTCTCAAATTCCAAAAGTCTGTTGTTGATCTCCACTGTGGTACAATAGTATTACATCCATATTACAATCTCAATCCTTTATTTAAACTGACAGCATTTTGTATTTTTCACATTTTGACATTTCATAATAAATATTAAACTTACATGGCAATTTTTACGCATTGTGATAAGCAGATTTGGGATTCAATTCTGGCATGTTAAACAGTTTGTATTATTGCGTTTGATTGCGACTGTCTGAAGAGGAACTCGTGAGACTGGTAATATTTTGACATCACCTGAAGTTTGAAATATTTAGCCCTTTTATAACAATTTTTTTTTCTTTAATGATACACTTCTGAAAAAGATGGATGTGGCTGCCAAGGGCACCTGTTAGTTCTGGACACTTCGGCGTTAGCATTCTGACTGTCACCATGTGGGGTTTTTTGATGCCAGAATTGAGCTTGTATAGATGACAGGGTGGCATGCTAAGTTATATGCTCACATTAACAGACTTGGTTAGCAATCTGCATTCATAAATTGCACGGGTTTAAAAAACAGACGCACACAGTGGCTAAATAGTGCTAAGTAACAGACTAACAATACTCCAGAATTTCACTCACCTCAACTGAAACGTGAACTTCTTGGATGTCTGTAGAGATTGCTATTTGTGAGGTAATCCATTACAAATGTTCCCAAAGGCATCAACAGCACACACACACACACACACAGCGAAGAGCTCCAGTTTAACGACCAGAAGTAGTGGAGGACTAGCTTACACTGACTGCCTCCAGCTGCCTGTGTCAAGATACCTTTCAGTCTTTGAAGACGTGCATCCACCTTGATGAGTTAGTTACAAAAATCAACCCCTCTCAGAGCTGTTATCCATAGAGGCCCAAACTTTCTGGTACTTTTGTGTTGACTGTACTTTTCAGCTCTAGAGATGGCTCCAGGGTCAGAAGTCTTACTTTTTTCTGTTTAAAAAAAAAAAAAAAAAATATATATATATATATATATATATATATATATATATATATATATATATATATATATATATATATATATATATATATATACAAACTAACAAGTGGAAAATCATATGTCATTTTATTAATTAATAGTGTGTTTTCCATGTGATGCCTCCTGATCTGTTTGAAGCTTTTAATGACTATGTTACACCTACAGATGAACTCTGGTGCTGGCTTCTGGTGTGATTTGAATTAAAAAAAAAAGGTCAATTTAAGTTCTGTTTGTCATTGTATAGATAGCTTTTAAGGTTTTCATTCATTCAATTCTACATCCAGGCATATGCTCCTTTTTATTTAATATTCTAACCTTTGTAATGAAGTGATATTTTTCACCAGTGGTTCTCGTTTATTTGATATGCATGAAACAACAGAGTAAGAACACGTTGGAATGAAGTTTGATGGGCATTTTGCAGCCCATTTTCTGGGCACTGTAGTTACAATAGTCACTGTTTTGTGTGTGAGATCTATATAATTACCACCTTAATATACTTTAAATAGGATCCAGTAATGGTAGCAGCATGGTATTGTAATTACACTTTTTTAAATAAAACCAGTAATGCAAGTAATTAAGTTTTTATACTTACTAAGATCGTTCATAAAATTTAAACGGACTCATGGCGATAGAGTGCATTGTCTAGTAATCAGAAGGTCACCGGATCAATACCCAGCTTCTCCAGTCCACATACTGAGGTGTCCTTCGACAAGATACTGAATCTCAGACTAAAAAGTGTTGGTGACTGTGTATGTAGCTTTAGCAATAATGCATTTGTTGACGATATAAGAGATGAGAGTGTGTGTGTGTGTGTGTGTGTGTGTGTGTGTGTGTGTGTGTGTGTGTGCGTGTGCCTGTGCGCGTGCATGCTTGGGCCAGCCTGCCTGTCTGTTGGTCCAAATGCTAATACATTCATGCCTCAGCAGTTCTCTTGTTTACTTCTTTACTTATACTTGAAACTATACACCATCATCAGCATAAAAACTTTCCCTGCTGCATGCCATTAGCCCAAATAGCAACTTTTATATTTTAAAAGGAAAACCACACAATAATATTCTATTAGCTCTCCCTTGAACCCTTACTTCTTCCAGCTCAGCTACTTAGCATCAAAGTGTGGCTGAACTTTTCAGAGGCCTTCCGTTTTTTTGGGGTTTTTTTTGCCATCATCTTTAAAAAGGCCTCAGCATTAATGACAGCACACACAGGCAGAGGAGGATTTAATAGACTATTGGTGCATTGCTTGTGTATAAATTACACAGATAATTGCATCAGACAACCATAGCCATGCTTCCTCCACAATAATGCACCTGGTGAATAATGCACACCAAGTGTGTTTGTATGGATTCTGGTTATTTGTTTTCAATAATTTAGGGCACAAACAATGCTCTCTGGTGGATGATACTAGTTGAAATTAATTTTGTGCAAGAGAATAATGAGACTTAAGTCTAATGTGGGTTACTTGTGACACTAATTATGTCTAGTTATGACACTAGGAAATTATGTCATGAGGTGAGCCTACATTGGGTGATTGAATTGGGTTTTTGTGGGCCACATGTGGCCTAAATTCCTAGCACACTTGACATTTGGCCCAGTAAGGTTAGACCTTTGGCTGATTTAGGCAGCCACACTCACCTGGAGTCCGTCAAGGCCAAGTGTTGGGCTAAACAATGACTCCTATCCAGGTAAACAAGGATTTTGATAAGGGCCTTCCATGGGTGATCCTTATCAAAATCCTGAAAAGTATATTGTAAAAATGAGTTATTTGTTAAGTTGTCCAGGGTTCAAGCCAGAAAAAAATTCAGCACAGCATATGTGTGTGTGTGTGTGTGTCTTAGCTTTAGCAAGCTAATGCTAATTAGCTTGCTAATGTTAAACGCTAAAAGAAGAGTTACACTTACATATTATGCTTCTAACATGTCCCAGAGCACTGTTTCCTCCCACTAATGGGTTTGCAGAAATCCCATAAAAAGTGTACACAACAAAAACATTATCCAAGTGTATTATCAATTCGATCAGCTTCTAACAGCACTTCTTAGATTGGAATATCTGTCATCACATTGTCATCGTGAACTATCATGTTTTTAATGCAAGCCACTAATTAAGACAACAGTAAGTGACATAATTTTGCTGGGAACTGTAGTTTTTTCTCCAAGGCCTCTCACAGCTCCTGGGATTTTCTTTTTAATAGGAAGTCTAAAATTGTCATTTTAGCTTCTTTTTTCCTCTTCTTCCCCCTCAAGTTCGCACTGGTTGGCATTTTACTTCCTGTAGACCCACGAAATCAAGTGCAAACAGGACCACCGTGAGATTGTGTGTGCACATTGTGAATTAAACTGGCTATGCCCAGTGGTGGATTGCAAATTGTGGCATAACAGCGATCTAGCCAGAGAAAACAAATCAGAGTCTGATATCAGTGACCTGGCGGAGTGTGCGGGGTGTGCGCCGCTGAAATTCTCAGCCCGGCGCAAGAGGACCTCAGCACAGCACAGCACTGGGCTATCAATTGCTGGCTAAGTATCTGGGCAAGCAGAGCTGGCAGCACTTGACCTGTGAAATCTAGAAATATACAGTATCAGTCAAAAGTTTGGACACACTCTCCCATTCATATGAATGGGTGCTGGTAACTTTGACTGGTACTAGTACCAAAGTGAAAGCTTATATCTCGAACAAGGTTCTGTCCCATCAAGAATCTCATATTGCTTGTTTGCATCCATCCTTTAAATTGCTGCCATCTTGTGACTGCAATTGGTTGTTGTCGCTGGAGACTAGCTTGACTCTGAGCCATTGGAATGTTTCTGTCATTTTTATGGGCATGGCAGCATTTACCCATATATAAACTCTGACACTGATCTCAGTGATAATATAGACATTTATGTGTGTGTACTCCTTTAAGTAAAGTCAAAACATTGCATTTTGTTATGTGTATGTCGGACTGGTTGGCTTGGCTGGAGTTCCTTGTATCTTGGTTTAATTTTTAATGGTTTGACAGCAGGTGTATTTTTGCTGTTATTCCTCAATGATGAGACAATAAAAATCCACTCTGGCGTGTCATCTAGCAAATTGCCTGCTCCTTCTGTTTTCCATCCTAATTAATGGCAGTGGATATTACCCGAAAATAAGGATGACTTCTTTCAGCAATCAAACACCAGAAAGCTTTAGATTCTAAAACCTAATCATCTGGTGTTCACACTGATTAAAAAAAACAAAACAACAAACTTTCCCCCACTTTGTACCTGAAGGCTCTTCAACCAGTTCCATTGCTAACACACCTCTTTGCTAAATGCTTCATCTTTCCTTTACCCAACTTAATTTAAATCCAAATCCCGGAATAGCTCCATCTCAAACCTTGAGGGTTTTCTGTTCTTGCAAAAAGATCTCTTAAGTACCCAAACACACACACACGTGCAAATGTTGAGCACACTGTGACGAGAGCGATGCTATCTTGAGCTCAAAGTAGCTGGCTGGCTTTTATAACTCAAGTAGTCCAATTTCATTCAGAGGCAGACAGCCTGAGAAGGCTTTTGATAATCTACACTGTCTGATGAGATTTCCATTGAAATAAGTTAGGAAGAGGAAAAGAACCATACAGAGCAGGGAAGTAAATCTGAGAGATGAGGAAATGGGACAATTGAAGTAAGAATTATGGGGAAGTGGGAGAAGAAAGCACGAGAAAGAAGACAAAATGGTGAAAAGAAGAGGAGACAAGAAGCTCAGTAGTTAAAACTGATTGATCAATCTATTTTTGCTCATTTTTTTGAATTGCCTCTGTCGCAGCCTCTTTGCTCTATGTCTCCCTAAATCACACTCCATCTTTCATGCCCTCACTTTTCCAGTGTTTATAAGCCATCTATCAGATACGCAGACATGTAGATGGAACAAAACTCGTCCCTGTAATTTATTCTGCTGTTTTTGCCAACATTCATTCCTTCTCCTGCATGATGACATCCATTTTTCAGCTGCCTTTGCGCCTTTAAAATGAATCCATTTGCCTCTGAGTTGCTCTGTTTCTTTATTGCGAAGAGATGCAGTTTGGCAACAAATGCTAAAAGGTGAAATGAGAATTGGTGTCGTGATGACTCAGTGGGTTCAACTATATTCTTGCAACATCAAATCTGACTCATGACTTCCTCTGCATGTCAACTCCCTTTTCTGCCCTTCCCTCTTGCTAGCTGCCATAATAAAAATATAATAGGAATGGTGGGGAACACATCTGGTCTCATTTGTTTAGGCCATAGCTTGAGTACTGCTCTTACAGCTGAAAGATCAGTTCTGATCAGTGCAGAAATTTGTCAATAAAAATGTAAATTCATGAAATAATCAGCAAATAATCAAATATGTTTAAGCCTGATGACATTTTGCATCAATCTAATGATATACTAACAAATATTATGTGTATGTGTAAGCTTGATGCATCTTCTGTTGTAGAGTTTGCCCTAAAGATCTATGAAATTGCTTTTGCTACGGGGGCTCAAAGTTTCTGTAATGATTACAGCATTGCTGCAGTATACAATTAAGCAATAATAAACTAATTCTGAGCTTTTCATTCTTGTTTCAGGTGTCAGAACGGATTGAGCTTGCAACCAGATGACAGAAAGGTCAGTTTGAAAACTTTATTTTAATTACAACTTCTTTTTTTAGCCAACATTGGAGAGGGAATCTCTCTCCTTTGGCCTTGTGTCTGGACAGAGCAGCATGGACAGGCTCTGGGTCAGTTAAAACAAAACAAAACAGAGACACAATAAAAGTATGCGCTGGCAAATTGGAGCTAAAGCGATGGCTATTTGAGTGGGAAAGAAGGAGAAAGGAAGGACATGTCAAAAAAAAACAGCAATTACTGAGGGGATGGGTGTTAGAGACTGATACAGAAGGAGCACTTTGAGATCAGGCACAACAGCTACTCATTAAATGTACTATATAGCACACAAGAACCAAAAAAAGACATCCAGCCATTGCACTTACACTCCCATACACACATACTGTAACGTAGCAGCCTCCATTATGACCATGCTGCCACTTATCCGGTTAGTCAGGCAGTATCTTTCTAAATAATGAGCAACAGTGCAACAATCAGATCAGAGTGGACAATATCGGGAAGTTGAACAAGAGATATTCCTCTATCTGATCACAGTGATCCATCACATTCTGTTATCTGTAGGTAAAACTGCTTCCATTCTGAGTCATCTGCTGTGGGACTCAATCAGACTAGAGATACGGAGGAGAGAGGACTTCCTCTGTAAACAGCTGATGCAGTTTTAGTAAAGATGCTGATTAATGTAGCTGTAACCTGTTTGGCTAATTAAGCTGCTGAGCCACTTTAGGTCAGATTTATGCTTCACATGACTGATCAGATGATGTTGGAATAATCAGATCGGCATTTTCCAAAAAGATTTTGGTGCCCCCAAAGAGGTTTAACTTCCCCATGAAGGAAACTCACCAAGATTGAAATAGTAATATTTTACAGTGATGCTTCATTTACAGCATAAAATACACTTTTGTTTATCAGATAACAGGAAAATGACTTCTGGTATGTAAAGAAACACAGCGTTATTAACTTAACGACATGTGACCAATCAAGCTACAGTGAATAGCTACACAGATTTTGGTAGGGGCACATTTTCATGTTATTAATAGCATACAAATCAATTGAGGGACACATTATTTATTATTTAGGGCAATTATAATTCACACCCACACAGAAAACAGTTTAACACAGGAAAAGTTGCTGAGACAGTGCTGATCCATCTCCTAAAGGTTTGTAATGAATCAGTCATTTAATAAAAAACTATGCTGAGAATATTGAGTGTATTTTGGTAACATTTGTGACCATGCTGCTTCTGTACTCGACTTTACCTAGAACGTTTTTCCCACCTTTAATCTGTGAAGATCTGAGCTTGCTGTTAACCATCTTAACCAGTCAAAAGGAGAGTGGTGGCAGGTCTTTATGGACTGTCCAAACAAAAGGGTGATTGTGGTACAGACTGAGAACTCTTCTGAGGTATTTCAAATTGATTAAAATGATTTAGGCATCTGATTTTTTTTTCATGTTTGATCCTATAGTCACACTGGGGAACACAGTGGCTGGAAACCATGGCTTGACCAGAGTTATTGTGACTGTGTGCAGTGAACTTAGAATCTTCATGACTTTGAAATGGTTGCTTTGAAGATGGGGATCAGTTGCCATCTTCAAAGGGGCTTTGGTGTGTCAAGGTGGTGATGAAATGGCAGTAAGAAGGAGTCAGTCTGCTATCAATTTGTGACTGAATGGGGTCAAATTGGCAATTACATGCAAGTGTTTCATGATAATATTGCAATTAACTACTATGAATTAGTGAAAATCACAAATCTGTTACTGTCTATATACACAGAAATTCATATTGAATAGAAATTTGCATCAACTATATAGATTCAGAGTTCAGACAGAACCTCGTGGATCTGAAACAGAAATTCAGATACTGAAATAGTTGAAGTGTGATCGAAACCCCAGAGGGATCCCCCCAGTAAAAAATAAATCAATAAAAAATAGACAATGAACACACACAGTGGTCCTATATACACTGAAGCCTGGTAGAGCATTTATTATTGCTGTCAGTAAGTTTAATAGCTTAAATATGAATAATTATAGAATAATTATAAACTTAAACATGATCACAGCTTTTACAAGAATACTTTTTTTTTTAATTAAATGTTTACACACAACATTCTCAGTCTAATGTTTGCCTCTTCAGACACAAGGGCTCCAAGCAAAAGTAACAATAAACATGGATAAATGCTTTTTTTAATATAGCAAGGGATTTTTAACATAGTATTTCTTTTCTTTAGAAAGCATAACTTATTTATATTTGCACACAATAACAGAGTTATTTCGGAGAAAACAAAAATGACTAGGGTCAATACTAGCCCCCTGAAAAACAAACCTGTTTACAGAGCCTCTCACAAAACCACTGTAATGCAATGATGTGCTTTAATTTTGTACTTTAATTTTGTAACGCTCAAAGATTAAGAATCAAGTCAAAACTGAGTCTTATCTTACAGTTTACACACAGTATAAAAGCTTCAGCAAGATACCATACAAATACCTCTGGGGAGCAAGTACTGTATATCATAGCATGGCTGAGCTGCATGTTGAATAGTCAAGGGCCTGCTAATTTAGAAGTATTTTCTATTTCCATTGGTTGAAGCATATTAATGCATTATTGAGAATTTTTTAAACCATCAGCTGCATGATTCACCATGATGTTAAACTTAAAATTTCTGGATGTTTGATCCCTGGAGATTTATCATCTTGTGTGTAAGAGAGCAATAACCCTGCACTACCAATAAACAGCCCAAACTAAAACAAAGCTATTTTGCCTTTAAATAAAAAGACTGAGGGAGGTGATTAATCATCTCTTTACTGCTGCATCTGAAGTTTTTCTTACCTTCCCCTCTGCTCTTTTCAGCTTTAATAAAATCTTTTTTTAATAAAATCTTTCAGGTGCAATTATTTAAAAGTTTTTCCAATTCATTTTACTTGTCTTTCTTTGCATTCCCCTTCTTGGCTGTGTGTAGTCTGTAAGTGTCTATATGCTAAAAATGTTGTATTTGTTTCAACACGGAAAAGGCAGTTAATACTGTGTGTGTGCAGGTTAAAGTTAATGAATATTTCTATGTCCTTACAACCTAAAATATTTTAATGTGTACTATGTATGTCCACATATTTGATAAAGCCAATTATGGGTAATCAATTACTATACAAGGCACCCTGTGCTGAGGCAGGCCCACCATAGGTTGGTCAAGCCTGGGTGTGTGTCTCCGGGTTAGCTGTCTGCTTTAGCAGCCCAGATGGTGTCATTCCTTTTAATCCACAGTCAGTGACTGGTCCTCTCGGTGGTGCTGGCCAGCTCTTTGATTGCTTATTTATGAGCCTGTCCCCAACTCCAATTTCCGTAGGGAAAATCTAAAATTCAATTCAATTCAATTCAATTTATTATTTTTTTTATATAGCGCCAAATCACCACAAACAGCCACCTCAAGGCACATTATATTGTAAGGTAAAGACCCTAAAATAATTACAGAGAAAACCCAACAGTCAAAACAACCTTCTATGAGCAAGCACTTGGAGACAGTGGGAAGGAAAAACTCCCTTTTAATAGGAAGAAACCTCTGGCAGAACCAGGCTCAGGGAGGCGCAGCCATCTGCCGTGACCGGTTGGGGCTGAGAGGAGGAAGAGACAGGACAAAAGACACAATGTAGAAGAGAGCCAGAGATTAATAATAACTAATGATTAAATGGAGAATGGGGTTTAAACAAAGTGAAAAGAGGTGAGTGAAAAGAAACACTCATAGGAACCCCCCTAGCAGCTTAGACCTATTGCAGCATAACTAAGGGATGGTTCAGGGTCTATCAACACCCCAGCTGCTAAGTTGGAGAAACACAGCTTCTTACACCAATAAGCCTTCTCAACCATGTCCTCCCAGGGTGCTGTCAGTTTGATAATGTAGGCAAGCTGGCAGGAATTAGACCAGAAGATGAGGTCTGCTTGCAGGGTGATTGTTGCAGTCTCCTGGGGAAAAATAAACTTATGATACAGGTCAACTCGCATCTGCCAATCCCTGGGCCTAATCAGGGGTTGAGGAGCTAGTCCTCAACTTGTCTCCCTCCCGAACTAATGCTGGTGGATGTCTGCACACATCCTGGCTGTTGAGAGGATGGGCATTGATGGATATCCTCTTGCACTTAATTTGATCAGCTAAACATCTGAGCACCTGGTTATGTCGCTACGTGTGCCTTTAATGAAGCTGGTCTTGCAGTCAACCAGAATGAGTGTTGCCATGGGCTGTACACAGGGGACAACATCATAGGCTGTGGGGTCCCCAGATTTAAGTGCCCAGTTGAATGCTTTTAGAAGGTTTCAACTGTTTATTCATAGTTTTGTATTTGGAACAGTTTTTATATTATCTTGTCCATGGTGACATTATACACATAGCAGCAGATGTAAAAAAGAACAGTGGAAGTATTTTCCTGCATGTCTATCTGTGTGCCACGTGTGTTCAAAACAGTCCTGAAGCTGGGATGTGGATTGCTCAGACCATATTTTCGCTATCTTTCTGACAACTTTCTTTCTGCAGATAAGAGGTCTGTATTCATGCTTCAGAAATAATGGAAGACTGTCAGAGTTCCAAGGGGTGGAGTAGGGAGGGCGATTCAGGAGTCTTTAATATTAGTCTACAATTTTTCCATAGTGTTTGGTCCCTGGGTGAGGCACTGCATATGTTGGTAAAGATTACAAAGTTACAGCTCGGAGATCTACTCTGTTAAAGTCCCCCACAAGAATAAAGGCAGCATCTGGGTAAACATCCTGTTGTTACCAATAGCTGAGTGTAGCTGTGCCAGCTCTTACTTAGCATAGCTTGAGGTGGGATGTACGCCGCTATGATGATAACAACAGAGAACTCCCTTGTCAGATAAAATGGCCTGCATTTAAGCATTATGTATTCCAAGTCTGGGGCTCAGTAGCTTTCTATAGCAGCGTGATTTGTGCACCCAGTCATTGTTTGTATAAACACAGAGCCTTCCTCCCTTGCTCTTACTGGAGTTCCCTGTGTTGTCGGCTCGATACGCTCACCGGCTAGTTAGCTCCACATCTTCATCCATCCATCACTGCAGCTGCGGCCCCAATCCTCCTGTCAATCTCCCCCTGCCCTCTCCCTTCACTTGTGAATAAGACCCTGAGATACTTAGCTCCACAGCTAATACAGCTAATTAGCGCTGCATACTATGCCATTGAGCCATGACTCTGTAAAATTCATTATACGGCAGTCTGTCATGGATCGTTGTGTGCTGAGCCACAGTGTTAATTTGTGCAGTGTTTTGGTAAGTGACTGGACATTTGATAGGAAGATCATTGGTAGTGATGGTCTGTGTGGAGCCTTACATATGGGCCTGTACACCAGCGTGTCGTCCACGCTTCTGCTTTCTTTCCCAATGCTGCCTCTGTCTCCACCACAGCAGGTGGTGTTCACTGGTGTTCGGGCTATTTCTCTCAGGATACTTCTGTTAAAGTTAAAGCAGTTGTCGGAAAATGTGTTCCCAGATTTCACCAATTTCGAGTAATTCCATGCAGCTGAATGACCTATTCACACTGCTGTGTAAGAGAATTAAAAGGGCAGATGAATAACAAAAGAAACATCACATAGGAGAATGCCGAGCTGGACACACCACCAGCTTGATAAAAAACATGGAATATTCTAGCTTCATAAAATCAATTTCAAGCATTTTTTTTTTCCAGATCCAGTTGAACCTCCTCTGTGTTGGGATTCTGTGATTTTTGCCAGTGCTTGTAAATATACGTGATCAGATCAATATGAAAGGTAACGGTGAGTTTTTGAACTCACTTGTTTGTTTTGGAAAATGTTCTAAATAAACATCTTATCTCTCTTCCTCTGTTGGTTGCAGTAAGATTAATACATTTTGTCTATAAAGAGTTTTAGTAATAGTAAAGTTTTTTTTTTGGCAAGATGGTGGCACAGTGGTTAGCACTGCTGCCTCACAGCAAGAAGGGCGTGTCTGTGTTAGCTCTGCGACAGGCTGGCGACCTGTCCAGGATGTACCCTGCCTCTCACCTTGTGACAGCTGGGATAGGCTCCAACCCCCACGTGACCCAGAAATGGATAAATGGGAGAAGATGGATGGATGGATGGATGGATATCAGAGCCTGTGTTTGAGGGGTGGGGGAGGTTTTCACATGCTGCAAACATACAGTAGTAGTGATGCTGGAGGCAGTGGAGGTTTTACGTAGAAAAGATGCTGGTATAAGTTGCAGCTGAATATGAAAATTGCATTGCAGGAATGTTGTAGTGCTTATATGCGAGCTCTGCTATAATGTTTTGTGGATTTTTTTATGCTGCTACATTTTTAACTGGCAACATCACTGATATACATAGTTCACAGTTAATTTGGCTTGTGGTCAATGTTGCAAAACAAGCAAACATTAACTGAAAACAAACCCCAATACATATGCAAGAGTGGAGCCATTTGGACTTAAGATCTTTATTAAAGGTGGAGCAGTGGAGAAAGAGAAAAAGTTAATTCACTATTAGGTTGCTTAGTGGGATTAGGGAGAGTTAAACAGATGGATTATATGATGCTTCACTGCCCTAATATGTGAGTACCATATTTAGCTTTGGTGCCTTGGAGAATTTTTTTTTTTTATTCATGCAGGCCTTTATGGAAGTATTTTATAGATACTGAAAGGAGCATGTTATCCTTTTGAATGGATATGACATTGGACATGACAGGGAATTATGGAAACTAAACGGTAAAGATATGAAATTGTAATCAAACATGACTGGTTATAGAGGAGGTAGCCCATCGGGCTGTTATTCTGCATATGTGTAAGCTTTATCGAGCATTAACAGGTGTTACACCCCGTGGGTCTAGGGGACGTGGGAGTAACATATGATTGAGAACGAAAACATAAAAAGAAGGAAAGTAAGCAGCTGGGATTGAAAGAAAGGACCACAAGTCATTGTTAACACTAATAAATTATGTATTTATTGTAATTAGAACTCAAAATGATCTCCAACCTGAAGATGCGACCCTTCCTGTGAGGGGAAAAGAAAGATGTAAAGTTAACAACCCCACCCATGAGGACAACACCGAATCGGGCTGTAGGTGAGCATTGGATAACTATGCTCTAGAAAGGGCATCGCCCACGACATTGTAGCAACCCTTTTTGTGCCTTTTTTCAATGTTGTAATTTTGGCAGATTAGTGTCCATCGCATTAGTCACGGGTTACTGTTGCACATGCATGGTAGGAATACAGAAGGATTATGGTCAGTATTTTTCTACAGGCTGCGAAGTGGACCTTACATATACTTCTAACTGCTGCAAAGCAAGTAGCAGGGCTACGGTTTCTTTTTCAGTGGTTGAATACCTTACTTGGTGTTTGATGAATTTCCGGGAGAGGTAGCAAATAGGATGGCTGATTCCTCAAGCATCCTCCTGTAAAAGTACCACTACGGCATCCATATTACTGGCATCAACCTCAATCTTAAAAGATTTGGAGAAGTCTGAAGCGGCATCAACAAGCATCAGACGTCATTTGCTACTGTGTGAATGCCTATCCATGCCTAACCATGTCTATGAGTGGTGGAACAATTACAAAGAAAGAGGGAGTGATAATAACCCAAAGGATTTGCATCTGACTATGATGGGCTGGTGAAAGCCGAAGCCTGATACAAACCAAACAACCAGACCAGTATGGTCTTAGTCTAGTTCCAAGCAGACTCAGGCTGGGTTTCTTTGTGGCCTGGAAGCAAGTGACAAAACACAATATGTTGTGTTAGTAAATATATTGTTTTAGCATGAGTCCAAAAGCAAAATGAATAAAAGCTAGTGTCATGTCCATGTTCCATGTGCATTTTAAGGTTTCAGTGTGTTATTTTATAGCATTAAATAATAAGGTTAGCATGATTGTTAATTATCCCAGTGTTTTTAATTGGAACAAAAACCTTTTCTCTTAGACCTTACCCCTGAAATTGCAAAACATCAGAAGACCAGATTTCCATACAGAGTGTTATTTTTTCCCTAAAACTCAAAAGAAAACATCACACCTTAAAGATTCTCCATCCATAAGATTTCTGATTGAGTTCCAATGAGACAGTCCCAGCACTGTTCTCTTGGAGGAATTCCAATGGGTTTAAGTCCTTTAAGTTTGTTGTGTGGTCTTTGAAGAAGTCTGTTCAAACTAAAACCAACCCCAATGCCATACGGCAGATGGTGTGTGTGCATCCGTGGAGAAGTGAAGTTTTTTTTGTTTTTTTTTTTTTAAACCAAAGCTACAACTTGTGTTTAAAGATTTAAACCGATCATTAAACCTATCAGTGAATACCCTGTGGACCAGCAACAGCTTGGCCTGAATTTTATGGTTTTTCACAGATGGTACAACAAAGGAGAATTGTTAACTCGTGGTCATATGCCAACCAGTCAAGTTACAGTTTACTTCCATGTTGGTTCAGACTCATGTTGTGAGAAGACAAATAGGTGGACATGTGCATCAAAGATCCCACTGACCATCTTAGTAACCAACTAAATGTGAAATATTGCCACAATCTTCCCTTCTGTTCTATCATAGTGAACTTGACCTTTTATCATTTTAGATATCTAATTCTGAAATGTGATTTTATCCTATTAAAAATTTGTGTAAATTTTGCCATATTGAGAATATAACTTCTTTAGGTATATACAAAAGTGTGTTTGCAAAATACCTTCTATTCTTTTTTTGTTTCCTTTTGGACAAAATTTTGAGACATCTAGTTATGCATTTGCATTAAACATTTGCATAATGTTTCTATGGAAGCATAACCATGTTGAATAAGGTGGTTATTCTGAATGATATGGCCAAGTGGAGGCATATGCATTAAAAAGAAAGGGTCTAAAGAATGACCTTTGTGGGACACCACAGGTCAAAGGCTGAATTTGAAGTCATTGTTCCATACATCAACAAAATAGTCCCTGTCCTCCAAGCAACACCAGTCACCTCACCACCACCACCACCAAAAAATCCACCTTTGTTGGTCTCTCTTTGTTCCCACAGGCAGTGGGCCAGCCTGCATAGCTCAGCGTTGACAGGCTCTTCAGCTGGACTTTGACACCAATTATCCTGCCAAACTAGCAATACATACTCACACAGTGTCTGCTGACTGTTCTGCTGCACCACCTCTGCATTCTTTCTCACTTCTACCACCCTTATTATATCTCTCTGTCTACCTTTCTTTGGACGTTGTCATTCTGACTCTGTAGCTGTCAGAGCATTGTGATTTACCAGCACCTTCCCTAGAGGTTCACAGCATTTTCTTTTTTGTCATCATGTCTGTGTTCACCTGAAAAAGTCATAAATGTGATAAATGTTCATATCCAAGGTCATTTTATGACCCACAACACAAAAAATAGTGTCACCATTCCCGGAAGATACCTCGGACCTCTGCACAAGAGTAGGGGGGGTCTAAAGTTTTTCAGTAGCATCTAAAGTCTTTGTGTTTCCCTGATGAGCATCTGTGATACATTTGTAACAGATTTAAAAATTGTAATAAATTTAAATCTCTAACAGATTTTTCGATGCAACTTTATTGTTTGATTCTTTCCTGTTGGCAGCAAATAATTTTACAACAGTTTTATTGTTCTATAAGCATGTGGTGTGATCCTAAAACTGTACTTTCTGACCTCATATCAAATTTGTACATAAACTAAGCCTATGTTTGAATTCTGTTTTTATATTTAATCTTTACTCTCAAACCACGCTCAAACAACACCGAGCCTGCAGGTGAAAGAATAAACACTAATACAGCCTTTAAAACATTAATTACTTAAAATAAAATAAAAAAATCCATCCCAGTCTCCTATGTCTTAATGACTGAATCATGACGACATGACATGCTATATATATATATATATATATATATATATATATATATATATATATATATATATAGCATGCTATATATCCTTTTGCTGCTTTTTTGTTTTTCTTTCTCAAATCTAACAAACTAAAGCTAAACTTTATTAATATAGTAGATCCTTTTCCAGCCTTACTGACCAAAGCACTGAAAGTGGACACGTTTAATACTATACTGCTCTATGGTACACACACTCATACTGCTGCTTTGTGTACAGCAGCTGTGTTAGCTTCAGCCACTTCATATTTTTCTCATAGTATAGTTTTATCTTCCTTTGTGAAATCCTCATCTGTGATTGTGATTGGTTAGAGACTACCAACACCATCCCTTTCATGTGAAAGCACAAGGGAAACCCTGAGCTGATGACTAGCTTCATGTGACTACTTATCCTGTTGATGTTAGGGTGAGTCCAGGTAACGGAAAGATACCCTGGGTGTGCTGAATTCACTTTGCAGTACAGGTCACAGGTGAGAAGAAAAACAAGCGAGCTAAACAGATGTGATTTTACATTTCTGTAATGTATCGTAGCAGCGGTAAATGGTGCTATGCTCCTAAACATCATGAGAGAGAGAGTATGAACGTAAGATGCCTCAGGGAGCTGACCCCTCATTTTCCTTTTTTTTCACACAAGTGCTTTGAAATTTTAGCACCTTGGCACTCCACAGTAATGCATAGATAATGCAGTCATCTAGAATTCACAGAACCACAGTAATTTCTCAGTTTAACCTCTGATATATATTAGCAACATTTTATTGGTACATTAGCCTCAAGCAGTGTGCAGCACCCTCTTTAATGGTCAACATGGAAAGTAGTGTCCGTGGCATCCTCCAATCATCACTAATGGTCACTCCTCTTATTCCATTTTCTGGTTTGAAGTGGAGAAGGGAATAACAGAGTTACTGAAGATGGGAAGGAGGCTGTGAGGTTTCACCAAACGATGTTGCACTGCCTGGTGAACAAGTAGCAAACATTGTGATTTCCTAGTAGCAGTCTATCGTGTCTAAATGCTCTTGGACTCTGCGTAAGTGTGCACAGTTTTGATTTGAACTGGAAATGTTATGAAATGTTTTTTTTAATAAAACCTGAACTCAGCTGTCTGTCACCTTTACAATGTTTCTATCACCTTAACCACTTAGTCACTGAGAACTGTGTGATTGTGGCTTTTCATATCCGATATCATGAGGTCAATTTCAAGGTAGAATCTCATAATTTGTTACTTTTTGAATTGAGTGTATGTCTGTATGAGCTTTATATTGTTGCAGGGTTTATATTTCACATTATAAAGAAATAATTACTTCTCAAAAGTAAGCTGAGTGGGGGGGGAGTAGACGTGGGATGAGCAAGAAGGGAGTTACTCACTAATTAAATCTGACTGTCGCCTTCTTTGATTGCATTAAGGTGATGGCAGCGTTGCATTTAGTCTTTTTAGTGTGTGTCTCCAGTGCAATGATCTTCCTGATTATTCTCTTGTAGAGGAGAAACCACACCATTAACGTCAAATCATGTTTCACCGAACATTAGGATGATAGGTCAATTTGTCTGTGTGTGTGTGCGTGTATGAGGAACTCCCATTTTTTGCAACAATAAGCAATTAACCATTCTGTGCCTGTGTGTGAGGAAAGTTTGTAAAGAATTTTGGAAAAATGTTCTTGTGAATCCGTAACGTACAATAACAACAGTCTGCCTGCCTACTTACCTAACACCTGACACATGAACAGGGTATAGACATAGGTTCACCTACCAGACAAATAAGGGAATAATTCCTAAACAAAACTAGCATAAAACAAAATAAAAAGTATTTTTTATAAGATTACCTTTATATCATATTTTCAATAACAAACAAAATGTTTTTTTTTTGTGTACAAAAAGCCCTCTCACCCAGCTACTGAGTTCTTTAGAGCTCAGGGGAAACAAAAAGTAATGTATTAGTAGCAAATTAAGAATTACTTAAAGGTTAGTAAGGTAACACATTTTGGTCTTTTTTTGTTGATGTTTGTGTTTGTGTGGGTTTTCTTCAGGTTCCTCCCACAGTCCACAGACATGCAGTTAGTGGGGGTGAGCTTATTGGTGAGTCTAAACTGCCCATAGGTGTGAATGGTTGTCTCTGTGTTAGCCCTGCGACAGGCTGGCGACCTGTACAGGGTGTACCCTGTGGATGGATGAGAATGGATGGATGGACAAAGAGGTAACGGTACACATATTTCACCTCATTTTTTCATATCTCTGTAAATGATTTTATGACCCTTCAGAGTACTTGGGGCCACCTTTGGTGCTTGGGAACAACTGCATGTTTTGCTTCATTTTATTTTGCAATTATTCTTCTTGGAAAATATTTTAACACCACACTTAGAAGTGCTATGAGAATACACTTTAATATGATTCATTACTCAGCCTCACAGGAAATACAATTCAAAACATCAGAGCATCAAATACACTGTTCAGCAAACACATCTTCTAATGGATGTCCCTGCTGCCTGAGAGAAACTGCACTCAAAACCAGTAATTGAGCTCTGTATTAAATTAAATGTGCTCTCTCTGGTTCAAAGTTATTTCTGCAATTCATAAAAAATATATTAAAATGGCAGTTACACTAAATCTATTAGTGATTATAGTAATTGTAACCATCAGTCTGTGTCATTAGAGGTGAGCTTTTTGCCTTGAGTGAGCACCCATTATCCATTTCAGCTCCCTGTGTGCCCACCCATGGCTTCCACTTTACACACGCACACATACACCCCCACACACAGTTAAACTGGGATGCACGCTGTAGTCTTGCGTGCACATTTTGGAGCTTGTTTTGCAGATGCACACTTAGATAGAACCTGCTTTGTGTTGCTTTCAGACACTGCCTGCTTAATTCAGCCTTGTTTTTTCTTTGGAACACACAACAACACCCACAGAGGCACATTCCTGCATACAGATAGTGATCTTCCCTCCGGAAGTTGCTGTGAGTTCTATAGCAGGATCAGCTCTTGTTAGCGTAACATCAGGTACAACGAGGATCCCTGCATGAGCTTTAATTGCATTCCTCTGGGCTCAACTCGCCTCCCCTGGAGAGTCAACAATCTTCTTTGTGCCTTTGATCTTCATGAGACTTATTAACTGCCATGGCAACTGCAGGGGCTTCTGGGACAGCGGTGCTGTTGGGCCGTTTATTATTGGACTGAATTAAAGGGGCTGGCCTGGCACTTACTGCTGCTGCAGGGAGGTTTCGGATTAAGAGGGATTGTGCATCACAATGGGTGCTGTGCTGTTTCAAAATATTATCTCTGAGCTAATTGTAATGAGTCCAGTCGTTCTACCCCTGCAGAAACAATGGGTTTTTAGCTTTGTGGAAATGATTTGGCAGCAGCCTATTGAATATGAACAAATATTGACTCAAGCTGTTGGGGGAGTTTTAAGTTTTATAACTGTGCTGAGATCCACAGTTGTCAGTTTTATTTAGCATTTTTATTTGTATTTATTTAACAAGGATTTTTTTTTTAAGAGAGACCTGTCCACAAAGGCACACAATCACAAAATTACAAATTATAAAATCATATATAATATGAGTATGTTCAAAATGCAGTCGAATGCAAAACAAATATCCATCCTTTAACCAGATGGCACACAGATCTGGGCTTCTTTTGGTGGGCCTCAGTTTTGCCATCCATCCATTTTCTTCCACTTATCCAATTCAGGGTCATGTGGAGCTGGAGACTATCCCAGCTGCCATGGGGTGAGAGGCAGGATACACCTCAGACAGGTCACCAGCCTAAAACAGAGAGACAGGCAATTTGGACTCACCAATAACCTCACCCCCCACTAACTGCATGTCTTCGGACTGTGGGAGGAAGCCAGAGTACCCAGATGAAAGAACATGCAAACGCTACACAGAAAGAACTTGGCGAGATGGTGGATTCAAACCCAGGACCATCTTACTGTGAGGCAGCTGTGCTAATCTACTTAAAATGAATGAATGAAATATCTGCGTGCGGCATGGGCACAGAGCCAGTCTGTGGGATTCAAAAGTCTGGCTGGGTTGTAGGGAATCAAATACTTATTTCACTCAATACAATAAGTATTTGAACCTTTAGAACTTTAATGTGTGTTGGGTTTTTTTCCTGGAGTTTTGGTTGATAGTCTGTCTCTCTCCATTAAAATGAAACTACCATAAAAATTAGAGACTGTTCATTTCTTTGTAAGTTAGTAAACACACAAATTCAGCAGTGGATCAAATAATTATTTCCCCCACCTTATTAGTTGTTAAGTTAGTTGAACAATGGCAACACAGCTTGGAACATGACCTACAAACCACTGAGAATAAGAGATTCTGATGTTTTAGCAATGGTCCTATAATGTGGCAAAGCCCTTTAGTGGTCAAAAGAATAATTTTGTCTGTTGAGAACAGCGGGAAAGATATGGTGTTGTTACAGAGCCTCAGAGGAGTAAGGTCAGCAAAGATGTACACCTCAAGAAAATTTTAATGAGGAAACATTTGTCTCTATACTCTCAGTCAGTGTCTTTTTTTGGAACCGTGACCCTGAGCCTCTCCTTGCACTCGCTGAGAGGATGAAGAAGACAAAGAGATTCTCTAAGATGAAAGTGCTACATTTTTAGGTCAGGAAAGTGAGCTAAAAATGTCACTGTTTGCAGATTATTAGTAGAATAAGGGGCTGCTCAATCACCATTAATGACTGAAATTTCTAGGTGCATATTAATTGCACTGGAATTCCTTGATTTCTGACAGAATTCCTGACAGTCTACAAAGTTTTTGTTTTTCATCACTGCAGCTAAAAGAAACAACTGTGAAACAAACCCTCTGCCACTAATATGCCACTGAGTGCTGATGACGGACTCTGTAGGTGTTTTTAAAAATCATATTTGCAGCATAAAAAATACTTTTAATGTAGTTAGATTACTTTCCACATAATTATGTTGGGCTTTTTGCATAATGACAATAAAAGATTCTGTTTCTGATGTGACTGTCGTATTAGCTTTATCAACAATTGATGTAGCAGGTGTTTCCTCAAATATATATATTTTTTAAAATCTCCCTCTCACCCTGTGGGGGGGGGGTACTGTATGAGTGTGTTCTTCAAGCTTGGGTCCTCTACCAGAGGCTTGGAAGTTCTGCACAGCATCTACCTGTTCCTAGGACTGCACTCTCCTGGACAAAGACCTCTGATGTTGTGCCTCAAATTTGCTGGAACCACTCTTCCAGTTTCGGGGTTACATCCACATTTGGTGGTGTCTCACACTAGGACTTGGGGACTTCTAGTCCATATGTGGCCCAGAGTTTCCTGTACACTTGGTTGTGCCTATCAGTGTACACGGCTTGCATCTTATATCCGGCTACTATGTGGTGGATACTCTCTGGAGCATCTTTACACAGTCTGCAACTCTGGCCCTGTTGGCTGTGGTAGACACTTTCGATCTGGTGCTTAGGGCCTTTTTCTGAGCTACCGTGATCAGAGCCTCTGTGCTGACCTTTAAACCGGCCTTTTCTAGCCACTGGTAGGATTTCTTGATATCAGCCACTTCCTCAGTCGATGGTACGATCCATGATAGTTCCTCTTCCTGTTTCTCATCACCATCTGTCTTCAGCTGCCTGAGGCATTCTTGGAGCAGCTCATCTCGGGGGGGCATCTTTGTGAGGTATTTGTGGATGCTCAGTGTTTCTTCCTGGATTGTGGCTCTGACTCTCACTGATCCTTACCCTCCCTCTTTGCAGCCTCAGGGTGCTGGACTTTGGGAAGAGACCTCTGCACATTGTGAGGAGTTTGTGTCTTGACATCACTGGCATCTGTCTCTTCCTGTGGCCAGTATGACTGCATTTATTTATCAGATTTTATTCATCTTTGCTTATGAGAGCAACTTTCAATAATCCATTCCTGTCACAATCCTACTCCAGACTTCTTAACATTTTTAAATGTCAGATTTAATTACACGATTACGTCCACTGCTTTTAATGTGTGATATTTCCTTCGTTTTTGAACTTGGCTTGTTGTCTTTGTAGTTGTTTGCTTCTATACCTTTTGTCCCACTGATTCTTGTTAAGACTCAGTGCAGTGAGTCAGTGAATTACTTACGCTTCCACTTAAGTTGTTAAGATTATAATAGGCACATATTCACGAACACACAGCATGACTGGCAAATCTATGGATAAAAGTCTTTTGATAACTGTGTTTTCTATGCTGTGATAACTTTTTACACAGTACCAGTCAAAGCTTTGGACACAGATTTGACTGCTCTGTATATTTTTCTGACATCAGGAGGTTATATGAATGCTTTGCTTAGAGAGAAAAGTTGATTTTCTTTTGTATGTTTCTAGGAGATTATAAGCCAAGCAGTGTTTGTAGTCTCTTTCTCAAAGGAGCACAATAATTTGTCAGCCTTGTGTGACTGAGCAAGTAAATTCCATCCATCCATCCATCCACCCTTGCTTGTTTAAAAATGCTGCTAACACTGGTAAATATATGTTCTCCTCAACAGAATGTTTTCCAGTACCAGTCCACCTGGTGCTTTGTAATATAAAGGGGTTGGACAATGAATCCCCTGTCATTTTAGTGTGGGAGGTTTCATGGCTAAATTGGACCAACCTGGTGGCCAATCTTCATTAATTGCACATTGCACCAGTAAGAGAAGAGTGTGAAGGTTCAATTAGCAGGGTAAGAGCACAGTTTTGCTCAATATATTGCAATGCACACAACATTATGGGTGACATACCAGAGTTCAAAAGAGGACAAATTGTTGGTGCACGTCTTGCTTGCGCATCTGTGACCAAGACAGCGAGTCTTTGTGATGTATCAAGAGCCACGGTATCCAGGGTAATGTCAGCATACCACCAAGAAGGACCAACCACATCCAACAGGATTAACTGTGGATGCAAGAGGAAGCTGTCTGAAAGGGATGTTCGGGTGCTAACCTGGATTGTATCCAAAAAACATAAAACCACGGTTGCCCAAATCATGGCAGAATTAAATGTGCACCTCAACTCTCCTGTTTCCACCAAAACTGTCCGTCAGGAGCTCCACAGGGTCAATATACACGGCCGGGCTGCTATAGCCAAACCTTTGGTCACTCGTGCCAATGCCAAACGTCGGTTTCAATGGTGCAAGGAGCGCAAATCTTGGGCTGTGGACAATGTGAAACATGTATTGTTCTCTGATGAGTCCACCTTTACTGTTTTCCCCACATCCGGTGTGGAGAAGCCCCAAAGAAGCGTACCACCGTTGCATGCCCAGAGTGAAGCATGGGGGTGGATCAGTGATGGTTTGGGCTGCCATATCATGGCATTCCCTTGGCCCAATACTTGTGCTAGATGGGCGCGTCACTGCCAAGGACTACTGAACCATTCTGGAGGACCATGTGCATCCAACGGTTCAAACATTGTATCCTGAAGGCGGTGCTGTGTATCAGGATGACAATGCACCAACACACACAGCAAGATGAAGTTTGATGAACATGAAAGTGAAGTTCAACACCTCCCATGGCCTGCACAGTCACCAGATCTAAATATTATTGAGCCACTTTGGGGTGTTTTGGAGGAGCGAGTCAGGAAACGTTTTCCTCCACCAGCATCACGTCGTGACCTGGCCACTATCCTGCAAGAAGAATGGCTTAAAATCCCTCTGACCACTGTGCAGGACTTGTATATGTCATTCCCAAGACGAATTGACACTGTATTGGCCGCAAAAGGAGGCCCTACACCATACTAATAAATTATTGTGGTCTAAAACCATATACCTTATACTTAGTTAGAAAGTCATTCCCTACATTTGTTTCATTAACTTACTGAGTTTTACTGCAAAAAAGAGGGAAAGTATGTTAGAAAACTAATGAACCCTTGTCAAGTGCTTTTTCAGTATATAGGTAGAAGGGAGTTGGTTATAGTCATAAGTGCAACATCAGTCTTGAGAATAAACTGTCTACCTCTGAGGTGAAACCTTGGCTGCATATGCAACCAGTCATTCACTCACCCAGTGAAACAGTCAGTCCTTCAGTAAATCAAACACTGAGTGGAGGTTAAGATTGAAGGTGGGTGGTAATTGTGGTCTCGCTGCCTGCTGAATGCTGCTCTCATCAAATCTATCTCTCAGCCTATTTGCACAGCCACGTGTCACATTAAGTTCTGATAGGCTGTAATAGTCTTTGACACACAAACACACTGTCTGTCGAGAAATATACCGCAATCTTTAATGGTAAGGGTATGAATTGCTATGAATTCACACATAATGTCATGCATGATAAGGCATCAGTCCATGCAAAACCTTGTGACCATTCAAGAACATGAAATAACCATACTTGATGCAAAAAGTTATTAATTATGTTCATGTCTTAACCCAATAATTAATCACAGCATATAATTAAATGTATTCTGCAATTAGTTTTTAAACAATATTTTTGACAGTGTATTAAAATGTATGTTTAGTTAAAAAAAAAAAACAGAAAAAAGAACAAAAAATCCAAAAAAATATTAATGGCTGTGATTTCTGTGTGTATTCAGTTGAATTCCAGATGATTAACTAAGCATAACATGGTCATAACTTCATTATGTTTATTCAACTAAGGAATTGTCATCATCATCAAATGTCTCAGTTGTTTCATTATTTAATGTGTTGTTTTTTAGGACATAGGTGACATGCTGTTGATTCATGCATGTTCCTAAAATCTTGCAAGGTTTTAAATGAATTAATAAAGTCTCCTTTCACCCACAAAACATACTTTTGTGATAAGTTGTATCGTTATTATACACGGTTACCAAAGACACAATGGCAATGAAAGCTTTTTATCTCATATGTACTTACACACACTTCTCTCTCACATTTTATATATGGAACAAAGGCAGTGATCTGTGGAACAGTTAGCTTTGTCTGTTGGTTCTCATTTTAAGCTTTTCAGTCACTGAACACTTCATTGCATTCAGCTTCTCTGAAGCAGCTGTGCTTCACTTTAGGCTTTGGAGTGTTGGTCGTTTTAGGATGGGTTACAGACCCACTTACAGCTCATTATTACACACAGGGGGGTGGAAGAAATACAACATATACACTTTCCATAGCATACAGAGAGGTAGCACACTGGCTTGAACCCAATCTGTTATGGCAGCAGTATGAATGGTCACATGATCAGATGAACACCATATTTAGCATTACTTCCTTATGTGGTTAATTTGGATTGGGCAGTCACGATGTCACGTTTGACTTTGCTAGAATTGGTTAACAAACAAAACAAAAACAAAAATAAAGATTTTCCATCTGTGAGGTTTAACATCATCATCACTGATGACCCTAACTGATTGCTATCACAACTTGTAAAAATGTGCTTAAGGTTTCATAATATCTACAGAAAATGAGAAAAATGAAATTATGGCAGTGGTCCTATCAGTCAGGTTTACCTCATTTTGTTGTCATTAATTTTGGTAAATGAAAAAAAAAAAAAGCAATGCCCGCTGGAGAGAGAGTCCCTACAAAAGTACAGGGTATGTGGGGTATGTCTACATTGTTGTCATCTGAACCATTTTCTGTTGGCCTATGCTACTGTAACGTATACCTAAGCAGACAGTCATCCTCTCCGTCTGAATTTCTAAATAGGGAGGCGTTAGGATTCATTACACAGAAACTCAGATATTTGGAGATTAAAAGGTGTGGACTCTCAGAACTGAGGAGCAGCAAATTGTTGTCATGGGGTGGGGGTGGGGGGTCTCTGAGGTGGGACAAAATCAGCTAAGCATGAACACAAATTAATTTCAGACACTTTGGTAAGCTGCAGGTTTAAAGACATAAGGTCTAGTTTTCCAGTTATCATATAGCATGCTGTAATTATGAACTGGACTGGCAGTTTACACATCCTGCATGCATGTGTCCTCTGTGGGTGATAGTGTGGATGGAAGAGGGATCATGGAATATATATAGCCTACACGGCTTTGAGGTTAATCTTGAAACACGGACACTGATGAATGAAGCTATGCAGAATTATTTATTGTTTTACAAGGCAAATATGGTTTCAGTGGGAAAGGAACATGCAAATTAATATTTCTACTTCAAGTACTTGTCAGAGATACAGGTGGGGGGGGGCATATGAGACAAAAGGACAGAATTTGAACAGTTTAGAGAGAAGCAGCGAGGACTCTGGACATAGCCAGAATCGTGACTGTGTCTGGGCCAATTAAAAAAAAGAAGGGGAGAGAATGCAGCCTTTGAATAGCTGTAATAGGAGCAGGCAGTCTCTGGACTGCTCCCACAGAACTACAGCCAAGTATTGACCCAGCTGACAGCTAGCTGACAGCCTGTGCTAGCAAGCTAGCAGCACTGGGTCAAATTTCCTCTGGAGCTCCTTCAACAAATCAAACGAGAGAGATTTCTGTTCCAGTCTGGCTTCCTTGCAGTCTGCGAGGCTCCGTGACTCAACAACTCAATTAGAAGTCAAATTCACACCCAGTTTTCTCACCCAGTGGAAGTGTGCGCACCTAAAATGTGGGAGTATCTGTTAATACACAGTGTCTGCTGTTTGTCTCATTGATTAACCTTAAGTTTGCTTTTTCTTTAACTTGAAAATCAGATTTTCCTAATATTGGGAAAGTGGTGTAAAAAACTGTGCATGATTTTCACCAGTAACAATACAAGTGGTGGAAAACAAAAATGCAACGAGCTGCGTAGATATACACACACAAAAGCTGCAACCACGTTTATGAGATGCATGGGCTCTGAACCGCTCCCATATAAAAGCTGATTTTTGTGCTGTTTTTGATGCTCAAAAACAAACAAACAAACTAAATAATAAAGTAATAAGGTAATGTTTATTTTATTATTTCTTGTCTTACATGTCTGGAAAAAAGCACTTATGTTCCACAGTTTTCCCACTGCTATTAATATGTTTAATTAAATATCCATCCATGGAATTAATCCTTCTTTACACTTACATTTATATGCTTACATAAGATAAGCATTTGTAACAAATCCCTTCATTTGGTAATATGGGTAATATGGTAGTGTGAGAGGAACAGATGCTGGGTAGAATAGGGGCAGTAGAAAAATGAAATACGCAAAACTTTATATTACTAGGGTCCAGAATTGGTATAGTTTACATGAACATGTCGGGCTGAACACGTGGTAGTGGGTCACATCACTGGAAGCAACAGTGATGGAGATGAAGACTGAAAGGAGCTGCCTGCAGCTTGAACAGAAGTTCTGCTGCTATTTTGAGTTTTGTGAGTAAAGCTGTTTATAAACCTGCCATGGGAAAGTCAAGGTTTACAAATCTGTGGGTGGACCTGGTTCGATATCATTCAGAGGCAGCGTGAACACGGGGAAAGAAAAAAATCCTGCTGCTTCATCTGCCAACAGACTGGAAATCTGCCTGTGATATCTGCTGTGATTACTCACCAATACAACATATAAAGCTGGAGTAACAGCTAAAACTGCGGGAACACGTCGTTGCTCTTGGTTCACGTTTACGGTGTGTGATATTGATCAAATTGTTGAAGCTGCCATGTCACATCAAACAGGTCACATCTAACTCTGAATTTTGAAACTTCAGTTTTAGTCTTTTGACTGCCGCCATGTTGGTTTTCTGACATGACCATACTTGGTCACTTAAGGGTAGAGTACTAAGTAATCAGCTAGCACTATAGCAGCTCGTGCTAAGTTACTGACTTAAAAAAAAAAAAGCTAGAATTTCACTCACCAAAACTGAAGCAGAAAGCTTTTGGATGATTTTTACCTTATAACTGGCCATAACATGAGTTAGGGGCTCTGAAAGGTACCAACAGTGTAAACACAGTGCACGGGTGCAGCGTAATCACTCACAGTAGCAAATCTGAGGCCTGAGTTACTTTGAATGGGGAAACTGTTCATGACAGCCAAAACATCTGAAGGTCAAGAGTTAATTCTGTGGTAGTTTTGGTCAAGTTGTTTCTCCAAAAACCAGAGATTTGGTTCACTGATTGTCACGTACGCATTCTGAAACTGGTTGCTACTTTGTTGATTAATCATATGCGTCAGTAGAGCTGGGTTCTCCATCCATCCATCCATCCATCCATTCTGCCTCTTTAAAGATGCTGGTAAGAAATATATGTTCTCCTCAACAGAAACCAAGAACCAAGACTTAGAGGATGATTGTGGTTGTGCTGCATGGAAAAACAAAACATAACTAAAAGGGTGCTTGGAGAGCACACTCTTCACGAAGGCCAGTGCCTAATGTTGTTGCTTTGAACACCTAAGTTAAGTTATTTCTTCTTTCTTGCCAAGTTTGATAAAAGTCGGCCTTTTAGGTCTGGCAGACAAACAAAAAGAAAAACACTGTAACTGTAATGAGCTTATGCCACTGTGAGATGAAAACTGGATCTAAACTAAGTAAGGATATACAGTATGTTACTGAATCCTGTCCTTATAAGAGCTGCTTTTCTGTAACCGGATCTGACCTCTGGGCACAGACGTGCAGGGAATAAAAAGACAACCTCACTACATGGATTAATAGTGTCACTTTTTAAGTTTGTGGGCATGCCAAGCTAACAGCATCTCATGTATATCTGTGTCTCTGGCTGAAAGCTACATACTGTCAGTTTCACTGTTTGTCCAGCTGCCGACAATCACATCTGTCACTGTTAATAGGCTTTAAACACAAACTGACACATCTGGCATCAGCACACTGACACATGACAACAACAGTGATGAAGCAGCACAAGCTGACAGACACACACCTCTGCAAACTGCAGCTGGCACATGCGGTGCAGCTGTATTAGTCCAATTAAGCCACCATATGCTTTGATATGATCTATTTCTTTGGCTCAATTCTTCTTAATGTTGAGTCTGTAAATATTAACAGGCCAAAGTTTTTTATGCTTTAAAAATTTTGAACGATGCACGATGAAATATATTTTCAGTAACGTGGTTTGGTAGGTTGCTGATTTGTCTGAAGACACATTTTAAAGGGACATAACAGCATCTGAATAAATGCCATCACTTGTATTTATGTTGCACGTGTTCATAAATGAGCTTCAGAAAAAAAACCAGGGATAGCAGTAGCGTGAATTCGGAGGGCACCAATATTAAAAAAATAAAAGGGAGAAAGACAAATCACCCTTAGCATGAATATAATATTTCTGCATCCTTAAAAAGAACCAAGCTTAATTAGATAACCCATTGAATTCCCAGTTTTAAAAGGATTTCCTTGTCATATTTCCCTTTGGGTTTTTTCATTAATTACCAAGTGAGACATGCTGATGGTGGTTTGTTCCACCAGCAGCCGGGTTGTACGGGACTTTGTGCAACCATATACATGTGTTTTGTGAACCGGGAGAAAGCAGTCGACAGCATCATGTGGGGGTGTTCTGTGGAGGGTGCTTCAGGTGTGCTGGATATTGGACCTGTTGTGACAGGTGCTTCAGTCCCATAGTGAGAGTTTGGTTCACACTGCCGGCAGTTCTACTGTGTAGCCATGTTTTTTGGTCAGAAAAGAGTGGACTGCACAAGTCGATGAGTTCTCTCAGGGTCTTATTCACAAGCGAGGGAAGAAGCGCGGGAGATTGACAGATGAATTCTTGCAGCATCTTTAGTAATATGGCTGCCGTATAGGTCTGTTGTAATTATGAGATGATGAGAGAGCTGAGTGTGCATGCAACACTGTCTAACTGCTGATTTACATTCCCACCCTCACCTGTGGCTATGAGCTGTTACTAGTGACAGAAAGAATGAGCAGAAATGAGTTTCTACTGAAGGGGTCTCAATTAGAGATAGGGCGAGCTCAGTCATTCAGGTGGGGCTTAGAGTAGAGCTGCTGCTACTTCTCCACATCGAAAGTAGCCACTTGAGTTGGTTTGGCATCTGACTAGGATGCCTTCTGGACACTTCCTAGGTGAGATGTTTGTGGGCAATGTCCAACTATGAGGAGGCCCCAGGGTAGACCCAGGACACTCTAGAAATATCACGTCTTCGCTGGCTTGTCAACACTTTGTTGTCCCACCACAATAGCTGGCTGGGAAAAGGGAAGTCACTACTTAGATTGCTGCTCCTACTAACCAGACCCAGGTAAGTGGCAAAAAAAAAGATTGCTGGATGGGTGAATTCTGAATTTCAGCTGAAATACAAATTATACCATTCCATACCTGAGTAAACAAAACTATATATATATATATATATATATATATATATATATATACTGTACTGTACTGTATATATAGACATGGACTGGCTCTGGCTGTGTAGCTGTATATATGAATATATACGGGGCTGATCTAGAGGCAGAAATACATTAACCAGGAAACTAGAAAACAACATAGGAAAACACGGAGCTATGGAACACAGTTTGAGGGAAGACAAAAACAAGGACACAACCAAGAACTGACAATATATACACACATGAGGTCATCAGGGAGAGCAGGGGAAACAGGTGAACTGAATCTAACTACAAAGCAAGAGAAGCAACACTGAATACGAAGCACACGAGACAAGGAACTAGCAAAGTGAAACATGGAAACAGAAATGCAGACTTTACACAGCACAGGGAGGTAGGCACACTAAGAAATACAATAAACACAGTACTCATGAATGAACTAACCTATCAACTCATGAAGGCAGGGAATAAAAGGCACAGAAAACAGAACTGAACGGGAAGACAAGATAACTAAAACAAGGAAACCGGACAACCACGAAGACACAGAGAGAACGACCAGGAACTCGGGAAATATAATATAACAGCAGCCATGGGCAGCACCAAACCAGAACGAAAACCCAGGAATATAAACATAATCAAACAAGCCAGGAACTACAATAAAAAGGCATCTCAGAACCCTGGGTCTCACACCCAGAGACCGTGACAATATCTTTAATGACAATGCCATGACTCCACAAATAAGAGCGGGAAAAGGGAAATGTAGGAATGCAGCTTTGGTATTTTCCCATCCTGACAGAGATACCTTGGCTTCTGGCAGAAGCAGACACAGAGCACCGAGCCAACGCTGTCTCAAATTAATTAATAAGCTGCATTTCTCATTTTAAGGAAGAGAGCAAATTGCATTCTTTTTTGTGGAAGTGGTGAAAACCACCTTTACTGTATAAAAACATAGAATTAAATTGAACAGACTGAGCCCACAGATAGCACAATCTGGAGTTACTACTTTTATGTTGCTAATCAGCTTAGACTTTGTCCATTACATCCAATCATGTAGCCAGCCCACACTGATTTAAAAAGATGATGATGTTTCATAAACGTGGCAGTGATGAATTGAACCTGAGCTGTACTGATAATCAGAGCAGTGCCCGGCTGATGAGCCAGTTGTTTCGTATAATGAGTTTTGTTGACATGGGTGGCTCACTGTGATTACTGTTGTTAATAGACAAACAACTGTCTGGTCTAATATTTGACAAGTATGACAGCAGCACTAGCTTCAGCTGAAGGGACCAAGAGGACAAAGAGACAGTCAGGATCCGGTGAAGCCTTCTGCCCTCTCAGATTCTCTTCAGTTTTCTTGTAATGATGACATAACTGCTAAATATCAGTCTGTTGCGTGTTTCAGAGAACACTCCGAGCTTGGTGTTGAAAATCCTCTGAAAGTACAGTTTTGGAGGACTCTTTTTCTTTATAGGAAAAAGGAAACTGCAATGAAAGAGATATCGTTTTTATTTTCTACCCGTGAGAAGAACACAAAACAGAATATGATGCTGTGGTTCTAGAGAAGCTGAGATTCCGGCACGGAGAAGGTTAGGCATACAATCCACAAAGTAGATTGTACATCCCAACTCCTCGAGGAAAAATCAAACACGGGGGGGGGCATCGACTCCAGCTCGTCGGTCCGGTGAACCACCGATGCACCTGACTCAAACAGGCCTCATTTATAAAATGCTCTACAAATCCGAACATTACTGCTAACAGATGGATTTTCCCGTTTCAGTGCAGCTAGCCAACAACTACACGCTTCAGACGCAGACTGAAAGTCGACAGCATTTCCTTGTTTTTAACAAAACTCATTGCTGCAGCGGGTGGTACAAAAGTGACTCCGTTAGGCTGTTTTTAAATTTTCTTTTGCTTGTTTTCCAATGAGTTATTGGTTCTGTCACTAGTTAGCTAACATAAACTAATGTGAGTCTATTAGTGGCAACGCTTATTATGAATGCAGTGGGGAGTCAAATGTGCTCCACTCTAATTGCACCTATGCAAACAGTGGATGTAATTCAACAGTCTACCTTAACACTTAATGAGGCACTCATCAAAATACTTGGAAATTAAAAACTTCAACCCTAGGGTGTTATTGGAGGACACTACGTGACTTAAAATAAATAAATAAATAAAATCATCATTGTAAATATAGTTACCATTTATGGTACTAGCAAAGCATCCAGTGCATGTTTGTAATGGGAAAGTTATGCTTACCAGTTAGTGATGCATTGCTGTAGCATCATTGCTAATGCACATAAGCCTTTGTATTATTAGGACATGCACCCTTGTAGAGTCACCACGACTGGGACAACTGACCACGCGTACACCGTATAAAAAAATACAAGCAAAGGAACTGAACAACAGATAATTATTCTCAGGTCCCTCTATTTTTGTTTATTAATATTTATTTTTGCATGTTTCATCCATCTTTGGCTGACTCTGATCCATTACGCGCAGTGTGCACTAAACAAATCGATATTTTAATGGGGGATTCATGGGCAGAAAATGCCTTTAACACCACCTTCCCCGTGCAGTTTCATATGTTCTTCTGCACCATAAACATGTATGTATACATAAACTACCCATGCCCACAGATTTCAATACGCACACGTGGCCGATCTCCAGAAGGAGTGAGTTAAAAACAAAAAAGTCTCTCCCCGTCCTCAAACTCAGTGCATCTTCTTTTTGGTTTACAGGTCTTGAGAAAGAGATCACAATAACTAGAATAACCTACATATTTAGGTGACACTAGAGCACACATATCAAGTTATTAACTTCCTGTTTTGGAGGCAGTTGGCAGTTTACTGAGACCAGTTCAGTCAGTTTCAGTGAGATTTAAAAAGATTATGTTTACCAGTAAAATATTATTACGATTAAAACCTGCATTTGTTGGTGTATTTGTTCTGTATTCAAACCAACAAATAAACCGAAACATTTGCTTCTTCCCCAGTTGCTCACATGATTAGACAGTTGTGTTAAAGACCGGTTGAGCCGCTATATCTAATAAAGTGGCTGGTTAGTGTATAATGTATCAAACATTTGATTACATATGATCTGTGTCATGAAGTCAAAAATAAAAGAGAAAAGAATAAAAATTCCTGCCTGGAGCCCAAAATGAAGAAGGATAAGAAATGACCAGAGCAAACTGGCCACAGATGGAGGTTGTGACATCAATTGAAGGAGAGGGAATGAGGTGTTGTTGTCAATCCGAGGCAGACCTCTGGCAGACAAATGGCTCTGGTTTCTCTCATCAGCATCAGCAAAGCAGCATCTGCTTGTTGGTGTCTCTCTGGTACTGTACGTCCCTCCCTGGCTGCAGCAGGTCACTACCCTGCTCTTCACGCTCTGCCTGCATGCACGTATTTGCATCTGTCAAAATGTATCTATTTTTAGTAATGTAGGATACCTCATATAGAGTAATCGTAAAACCTTATATATGTGTGGGTGTGTCACACCATCTGTCAGTCTGCCTCATCGGCCCAGTCAGCAGTCTTGTCTCATTCATGTCACTGGACTCCGCACTGAAACCTTTGTGTTTTCAGCCAATTAACTCAAAGCAGGACAGCAGTGAAGGGACTCGTTATGTAAGCCCCGTCTCTAAATGTCAGTGGCCACAACCAAATGGTGCGGAACAATGAGAGGAAGGTAAGGAAACAAATAACATGCCAGTGCAGTGTACCATAAGACGTCAATGTGTTACTGACTGACATCTCAACGTGGACGCAGCAGCGACACCAGCATTGAGTGGAAAGTCATGTTAAGTTAATTGTGGAGTGTTGTACTGTTATTAAGTGCTCCCAACAACACAAATGGCAGGATTAACAACAACTCAATGACTGCAGTGAGACAGGAAAGCCTTTAATCAACCGTGGCTCTTTGGTTTACTCAATCAAACTGTAGCTATATTTTTAAAAGGTTGTCAGATGAGCATTAAAGGAAATACCACATACACAAAATCTCTATTTTTTTACTGTTTTTTTTTTCAAACCCACAATGTCTGATTGAATGAGTCATTTTGCCATTCGTACATATTAATTTAAAGCCATCACAACACCAACCCTGCACGCTGAAAACTCACACCTGCGTTGTCTGTTTGAAGGACTTTTTTACAAGTGTCCCTGTGTGATGATCTATCTTCCTGCTGCATAACCCAGTGTGTCAGGTAACCAGGACACCTTCTGGGTACATGCCACGGGATTTTAACAAAATAGCTGTGTTTGCAGTCACACTCTTAAAAGAGTTGTGTCATCCAGAATCCTTTTTGTCTTCTGCCTCCATACTGTAGACTTACAGGCGTTTCCTCTGTGCTTGCACATGAAAAAGCTTCTTTCACTGGACAAAGCATGCGCTGGCATCCACTAACATCTGGCTTTTACCTTCAGGATAAATTAGGATGGATTGCCACATCAAATAACCGTGCAGTAGTCATGGGTATTTATTGGCTCCAACTATCGGCAGTGCTAAGACAAGAATTTCAAAATTTCATTTCCTCTTTGTTATGTCGTCTCCACTGATGCTGGGCTCAAACTCAAGCTGTGTAGAATACAGTACAGTAAGTAGAAAAAAATCTAATAATAAAATTTATATATACATATATGATTTGGGGGTGAAAAGAGTATTAGATAAGGAACCCTGTAAACTAGGCAGAATATCTTTTTGGCTCACTGACACCAAAGCAACAATGAAGCAGCATGAAGACCACTGCCTCCTACACTACATTTAATATTGTTGTATAAAAGCTGTGAGAGGACTGACGATGTTCTTGACTGCCAGACAGAGGCAGCTCTGTTCTTGTTGATGGTGTTTAACTTTGTCTTTCTTTGTTACTATTGTACCCACAATCACCCTACTAAGTGTCCCTTAGCTAACACTGCTTTAATAAAACTATATGGAGACACTTCTGAGGCAGATATAATGTTCTTTCCTAAATCTAATAATATTACACTTCTCAAAGTTTTAATATCCATTATTCATGGTTCATTTTGATTTGAATGCAGTTAAGGGCTGGATGGCTTTCCCTGGAGACATAAAATGTCAAGATCGGTCTTATACCTGTGAGTAAAAATGTGATGAATCAATTATGGGATGAACTGGAGGAGAAATGTATGGGTTCAACTGCAATGTTGCTGTGAAAATGGACAGATTTTCACTGTGTTTAAGGTAGAAAAGATGTGAAGAAAAAGAGAGAAGCACAATGAGGACAGTAGAAGATTTTCTTTATGAAAGACAAGTCACACAGAAAGCAAAAGGTTGCTGCTGGATAAGGTGGCACCAGTTAGAAGGTTTGACAGGAATATAAAGAAAACCTGCCAGAACGCATGAACACACTGGAGCACTGACTACATCATGAGTTCAGAAGAAGAATTTAGGGTAGTTTACTGTCAGTGAGACAGAGTAGATAAATGTCACCTGGATTAAATGCTTTCTCTGACATTTTAAGTGTGGCATAACAATATCCAACCTATTACCTCTGTGATATATGACTGGAAACTTCTCATTAGCCTCTCATCCTGATTTACTGTGCAGGACTGGAAAGACAAAAAGAAAAAAAAAAGTCCATCCGTTAGTTTATGTGTCTTGCTGTTGACATGAAATTCCCTGGTAAGAAAAATGCAGAATTCAGACAACAATGTTTGCTGTTGGGAAAAAAGGAAGAAGAAAACAGCATGAGCATGTGATAATAAAGGGTTGAAAAAATTATGCATCTAAAAATCTCTAGAAAGCCGTCCATGCATCCACTTCAGGGTCAGCCGAGCTGACATAGGGCAAAAGGCGGGCTAGGCCCCGTACCGGTCGCCACTCTGTCGCAGGGCCCTAGACATCAAAATTTATTTTATTCATTTGGACACATTTGATCAGTGACATTTTGCGAATTACACACTTGCAGTCATTTGGACTACATCCCACCCTCGTGGAGGATTTTTCATTTTTCCACGACTCTTTGCGATGTGCAACTGTAACACAGCAACGGAAGCTCACTAAATAAATGTGTTATTTTTTATTATTTGGCTCCAGCTGTTTCTGAATTCACCATCATGGATCATTTATTTTTGATAAACAACGTCTAATAATTGGTTCCATAGGCTTCTCGGGTTGCAGTTAAACGTGAGCAATGATTTTTAATGAGTCAGGCTGTTAAGATGAGACCTTTGTTGTTGTTGTTGTTTTAGTTTACTTTAAATGTCACATTGTTAATGAGGTGTGTGGTCATTTGACCCTCTTGTTTCGTTTGCATTCAGCTGTGAAGAAGTAATACTGTATGTTCTAATGAGTTTAAGTCAAGCTTGGGAGTTTCTTACATGTAAAAGGTTAGGGACCCTTGAACTAATGGGGCTGAAAGGTGCTGTCAGACTTTTAATGAGCCCCACACTGCTCTGACTTGTGGATTTGGCGTGGGTTGATCACCAGTTTAACTGTGAATAGAGTGGACAAAGTCCTGCTTTTGGTCAGGTTAGCAGGCCCTTCATCTCCCTCATCATCATTCTTAATAAATGTGTCAGTGTACTGTATATGACTGGCTCTGTACCACGGGTCAGGAATGTTGACTGCACACACCATCAGCAGTATACACAAATATTTGCAGCCCTTGCAGGACTCACATGCTTCCATCGAAACATCACAATTTTTGTTATTTCATCTACTCCCCACCATGCTCCAACATGCAGTTTCCTGGATAAAGCTCGAGACATTTGGATTTTAATGACCAATGAACTGTTTCACCTACTGTATACAGGGGCACACTGTAATGTTGGGCCACATGGCACCAGTCTGAACAACAGTCTGTTTGTTTTTTCAGTCTGTTTTATTTCACTGTTAATATCTGTCCCTAGCTTATTGGGCCCATCTCATTGTGTTTTCCTTGTATTTCTTGGTCATTGACACCAGAGGTCCTTAGATCTTAGAATAGTTTTGATATAAAGATTTTTGTACCATGTAATAAATCAGTGAGGTACAAGCCCTTCACTGGCACACACACCTTCTAAATGTTTTAGATTTGGCTCACCTTTGAAATCTGTCTGAAAGCTAAAATATTCCTAAACCCCTAATGTCCTCTGGCTAAACCCTTTAAGGCAACAAATATTTAACATTGGTGATTGTATCAGTTTGTTAAAATGGCAGCATTTTGTCATTCAGTCATTTCTTATTTTTAATGTAATATCCCTAAAGGCTTCAAACATATGTGTATTTACAGAAGAAGCCACCAACATTAATATAAGAGCTGCAGTACTCACATCATACCTGTGATCTGATATTGCATCATGATCTATAATGCATCAGGACAGAATTTTTTTAACTTGGTAGCTACATTTTGATAGATCCTAATCCATCCATCCATCTATCCACCCATCCATTTTCTTCCACTTATCCTTTTCAGGGTCATGGGGGAGACAACCACTCACCTTTGGGTAATTTAGACTCACCCATTGACCTAACCCCAGTAACTGCATGTCTTTGGACTGTGGGAGGAAGACCGCAGGTACCCGGAGAAAACCCATGTAGACACAGGGAGAACATGCAACTCCACACAGAAAGGCCCGGGCCAAGGTGGATTTGAATCCTGGACCGAACCAGTGCTAACCGCCATGCCACCGTGCTGCCCAAGAAACTAATGGATTAAGTAATTAATTAAATGTTCATGGAGGGATCCTGCTCCTGCCTGATAACACAGGTATATAATAAACTCAGAAGAAAGACTTCTAGAAACAGCTGAAAGCAACAAACTTAAGGTCCTACTAACATTTGCCATAACTCAAATGTTATTGATATATTGTGGCATTTTGCAAAATAAATAAATAAATAAATAATTAAGAAGCTAAGCAATGAAAGATGCAGGGAAGACATGTGCACAGTTGTCAACATTGTGTACTCTGTATATTCACCGTGCTAAAGATGATAGATGAATGCATCCTCTTTGGTAACTTGATTTACTTATTTGAGCAAAAGTTGAACGCACTCAGCTGACCTAACATTGCACGATATGCCGGCCATGCTTTCGGCCCCGCCCTAAATTCACACGCCTTTCTGGTTAGAATTCTCCACCTTGCTGTTTCTTGGATGACACGTGCCATGAAGCACTGATTGCCAAATTGTTGTATAATTAGGTTACTTTTTAAGGTGAAAGTTTGAAGCTTTTCAGACTTTTCAGACTTGTTTCTACAGTCCTGTTTCTCCCTCAAAGGTCAGAAATAAGATGAAACTGGAGGAAAGAAAAGGCTCAGCACCTCCATGTCTCTTTAATGATTCAGAGCCTTTATGTGTTGTAAGAAACGTCAGTGTGTGCGCTTCTTTTCTTGTGAGTCATTTTTTGTTGCTCTCACGCACACCAAAGCAGTGTCTTTGTGAAAGTTTGCCTTTCTGTTGTCTTCATACATCTGTGCAAAGATCTGCTCATGATCAAGCGTGACTGTGTGTAGAGTGTGAGTGTGTATGTGCATTACATAGCTAAAAATAAGTGCTTTGTCTCCGGGAAGAGCTGCAGAAAGGTAGAGCAAGAGGACAGCCTTTATCAGCGCAATCTAACTTTAATAACTTTACAAGAAGTTCACTGACAACAAGAGGAGAGGTGCAGCTCTCCTCCTGGGGAGGAGGGAGGGGCAGAAACGTTACCATAGCCTCAAATACTCAAGTATAACAGAAATAAATACCAGAATCACTGACTGACAGTACAACATTACACCAGACACATTAAATATAAAGTCATCATTCATAATTTCCCTCAGTGTTACTGAAGCGTTTGTTTTTCCTCTCTCCTGGCTTAAATTAGGAATTAAGAAATAAAGCATTTATTCTCTCAACTTGTTCGCTGAGCTCTAATACTACCGGAAGACGTTCTGTGATTTGAAATAATTGCAAAAACTGCTGGTGATTTCAACAAATCTCCAGGGTCTGTAATTTGTAAAGTAAAAGTGTAAATTGCCTTTCACATTGTGCTGCAGGCAGACCTTCCTGATAATACTAATCCTGCATGATTCAAGCTCTGCAATTTCAGCTGTAATTTGTTGTATCTGTGCAATTTCTCTCACTTTCTTCTGCCTATCATTCCAAAAGACGTAGTGGGAAATTCTCAAATTTTGAGCCCAAACTTCAGACACAGCTTGACTTTGTTGGACGTGTTTGATGATTTGATTTATACGCATATAAGGATATGAAAGAAAAGGTGATTCTTTTTTTCCCATTGACAAGTATCTGTGCATTCCTAAAATCAGCAGTAATACATGCATGGCTATGAGATAGGAAGTAATGCAGGATGACTTTCTACTCCACAAACAGAAGGAACACACAAAGCTAAAGACTACCTGAAAGGGCACTGAGAGGTTCAGCCTGGAACTCTTTCAAAAAATAAAGACAGATTAAGTCTAGTCCAAACTTTGCAAGGTAAAGCTAGCACAGCACAACTCTGACACGACTACGAACATTTCTCTGAAAGAGCTTTTTGGTTGGCATCAACAGTATTTTTGCTTAAAAGGCAAAAGAGGTTTACTGTATGCTTACTGTTATGTGTAGTCAACCACCAAGGGCTGTTTTAATAGAGAAAAAAAAGCTCTGGATACTGACTGAGAGGCACATCAGTTCTTTGCAATCTCTGAGAATGCTGGTGAGATTTTTCATATATATATATATATATATATATATATGTGTGTGTGTGTGTGTGTGTGTAATTTCTGAGACTGCCTCTCCAGCTGCACAGTGGCTGCTTCAGTACTCTGGTTTACATCAGGTGATTTTTCATCGTGCTCTCATTCTCCTTCTCATCTCGAGGTGGAGACATTACCACCAGTTCCCAGGCTGTCATAGACATATAAAGTGAGCAGTCCACCGGTCGAACCCCAGGAGTGAAATGGGTTTCACTCTTTGGCATTCTGCGATGTTTTAGGAGCAACCTGTCTTCCTTCCTGTCTGCCTCCCTCTCACTTTCTAGTGCTGTTGCGGGTGGATCGATGGATCTGTACAACAGGACAGAGACCAGTGGAAAATATTCACAGGCCCTATCGATCAGCTGCGCTCAACAGTCACCATATAGAGAATTTATAGAGCTCATCTTGGAAAAGCAAATATATTTGGCACAACAGTGCGTTGAGATCATGATTCTGATTTCAAAACCTGCCAGACAAGACACGGCTAAAACAGACAGAAAGCAGTCACAAAGGCAGCATTGGCCCATGGCACGCTGGGTTATTTTATTATTGGCCCTGAGACAAGACAGGCAGAGGATGAAGGGAAGAGGGAGAGGGGGCTAATGTGGCATGGAAAATAGTCTGTTATGAAGCAATATTAGCCCCAAGCCTTGAGCTGCGCACACACATTCATACATCAATGTGCACGCAAGCACACACACTGTGTCTACCACGCGCACGTTCTAAGCCGCAGCATGGAGGCGCAGGCCCAGCGTGCAGAATGTGGCGAGTATGAAGCATCAATAGTGTGATGAATTACCTTAATATCAGGATTGACTTGTGTTCAGGCGGTGCCTCTTCATCCTAATAACCCCCTGAAATTGTCCACCTTAAATATACAGGATGGATGCCACTGCATGATGATTGAGGGAGGGGGAGAGAAGAAAGAAAAGTGGTGTAGCCAGATTACACGGGGACAGAGGGACTGAAATACCATTTATCTTAATATTCTTCTGACAAGCAGCAATACTTTACTTTAGTTTTGGTAGTTATTGTCATTATTGCACAAACCAACAAAGAAGAGTGAAACTCTTCTCACATCCAGACGTGATTTAATTTTCTGACAGAAACATTTTTTTCCATGAGTTGCAGGTAAAAATTAAATTGTTTTCATCCATCAAATGCACAAATATTTTGGTTCCATATGTGCCATCAGCAACTTTTTATCCTTTTTGCACAGTACATGCATAATAAAGTGCAACACTGAGTATTTTTCATCTGCTGATCCAAACACATCCCAGTCTGGATACAGGCCCATGCAGCACGCTTCCCACCACCACATTCTAAATGATGCTGTCAGTGGATAAAAAAAATAAATAAATAAAAACAAGATTGCGCTGCTATTTTTCAGGACTTCCCAATCATGTGACATAGTTGATCAATATTTATTTTTGCTAGATTTGAGCAACTGTCAGTTTTAGTTCAAGCATCTGTGTGTTTTTCCAGGATCACCTGTCTGAGAACTAAACAACTAAACTACCTCACACGCTCTCCTTTTAAATGATTTGTATGCACATTTACTCCATGATAAAATTAGTTTACGATTGGGTTTTTTTTTTTTTACAGCCCTTTTCCATTAAACTGAGAGATGGTGGCTATGCTGTCATATTTCCACTGTCCAAGGTTCCAGTACTGAGAGAGGGGCAGAGTATAAATACCTTGGCATTTGGATAGACCGCGGGTCACAAACCTGCAGCTCTTCTGCTCGTCTCCAGTGGCTCCAGGTGGCTTTGACAAAAAAAACTGGATGGATATGAATGTGAATAGTGGGACTTGGATTTGAATTTATCATTCCTGTGCGAAATTCTTTACTTGTTGCCAATTGAGGAAGATTACCAGCATAAGGTGCCATGTATACTGCATGATTTATATTCAAACCTTGTTTTGAAATCCATTTTTACAACCTCCACAGCAGTTGTTCAGAATGGATGTGCAAACATAAACGGCTGGCCCTGATGGATTCAAATCCTTTTTCTTTTGCTATTTTAAAACTATTGGATGTCAGTATGTTTTATTTATTATCAAACGAGGCTATTTAGATTTGATTCATCTCCACAGGTGGGACTTAAATGAGCCTGCACAGCCTTATAGCTACTCTGTTTCAAAGTAGGCCTAAATAAAAAAAGTGAATAAAAAAAATCTAATCAAATCAAGTAAATAATGCAATCCAACAAAAACATGGCATGATTGCCCTGAAAATGCAAAGTACCTAATAATCATCAGTGGCCCACCCGACTGGATGTAAGTCTCATATTTTTAATTCAAGCCCCATATAGAAAAAAATGCATTTAAAAGACCCTGATACATTGTTGTCACCATTAAAAGTATTGTTTAAATAAAATCACTGGATGTGAGAGGAGAACAAAGCTCTTGACATAGAGAGAAAACTGAAGAAAGCCGTTTCTGAATAAGAGAGCAGAGGAACATAGACTGTGAGAGACAGGACTGTGATGTAAGCCGAGACTGAGATAAGTGGTCCTGAAACTCGGATGGAAGCAGACAGCAGAGAAAGATATGAAGTGTTGCAGAGGACGGGGACGAGGGGGGAAAAGAGGCAGGGGAAGGGGGTTAAAACTGAAGAGCCAGAGAGTAAAAAGAGGCCAGCTCAGTGTAAACACTCCACGCAGTCCGTGTCGATCTCTTAATGGCTCAGAAGGGTTTTCTTCTCGGTGCCGCGCTCTGTTATGTTGGTGTTGTCATTATGGTGAAATGGAAAATACCGACATGGACGAGTGAGGAGGAGGAGGAGGAGGAGGATGAGGGCACGGCTACAGACAGTGTAGTCCTGATGCAGTGTTGGGTTTTTGCTGCCATGAGTTCTATAAATAAGGTGGAGGCGTTGTGGACGTTCGGAGGCGTATTAAACAGCCTGGCAGGAAATCAGAGAGGCAGAACTTGAGCACAAACAGTGAATAGTACTCAGTTTATACTACGGCGCATTCTGGCTCACTACAGGAGCTCAGACGTCCAGCAGGGATCACTGCATGATATTTGAGCTTCCTTAATGAAGTGTGAACACATATTTGGTTAATGCATGCATTTAGTGTGAGGTGGTACGTACAGTGAGAGTATTTTTCTGTCTACAGTCAGATGTTTTCAGACAGACTTCATATTTCCTTATCCTGATCCATGATTTATGCATTGGGTGACTTTGCAGTTGCCGTTATAATTTCGTTGTTTGTCAGTCTGTTTAGCCTAGGCATGTTCCTGGAGACTAATTTCTTAGTTGACTAAATAAGGGAAAAAATTAGACTAATCATCTAGTCTGAAACTAAGAAACACTCAGATGTCAAGTTCAATTTTAGGCCTGTTTAATGGACAATGTCAAAAACGGCCTAAACAAAGACATTTGAAACCATTAATCGTACTTTAAATGCTGCTTAACTATGTGGCACCGCGCATCATGAACTCTGCACATTGTAATCCAGACAACGATGAAAAAACTTAAAATAAATTGATGTTAACTACAGTATGTGAAAATGCATTACTGCAAACGATGTGTATGAGAAAATAACATCAGAGAGTTGAATGAATTGCGACTTAAAAGTGCTGCACATTGCAAACACATTTGTCCCGCTAGTTTGTTTGTTTTGCTTCTTTGTACACACTTGCAGAAAAATAACTAACTATATTAGACCTAATAAATCAATCAGGCCAAGATTAACAGAGTTACGGCATTTTTCTATAACGACGTCCGGGCTGCAGGTCTGTGTGGTGGCAGATGGCTTCGTAACATTTGGTGCCATGTGGCCCAACATTACAGTGTGTCCCTATATACAGCAGGTGAAACAGTTCATTGGTCATTAAAATCCAAATGTCTCGCCTTTATCCAGGAAACAGACATCAGTGAGCTGCATGTTGGAGCGTGGTGGGGATTCGATGAAATAACAAAAATTGTGAGGTTTCGACGGAAGCGTGCGAGTCCTGCAAAGGTTGCAAATATTTGTGTATACTGCTGATGGTGTGTGCAGTCAACATTCCTGACCCGTGGTACAGAGCCAGTCATATACAGTACACTGACACATTTATTAAGAATGATGATGAGCTGACCTCTGTTCACAGTTGCGTAGGTTTTCTCCAGGTACTCCATTTTCGGTTACTAGAGTTAGGGTAATTGGTGATTTTAAGTTGCCCACAGGTGTGAGTGGTGGTCTTTCTCTCTGCGTTGGCCCTGCGACAGACTGCCGACCTGTACAGGGTGAAGTAATTCAAAGTGCATGAACAAACAGAACTCCATTAAAGGGACCGTGAAGCAGGACAAAGCAGGACCAAGCAGATGATTTTACAAAGGCAGGACTGGATCCAAAAAACAGGACGGGAATGAGACACAAGCGAGTGGGGATTACACACAGGTGAAAACAATCAGGAATATCACGGAGTGGGAAGTAAAACTAGCACAAAGCATGAAGGAAAATGAAGCATCAAAACAAAACAGCAAATCACCTGGAGACAGGGAGAGTCACACTAAACAAAGGCAGTGACAGGAAAGCACTTGAGGACAGATGCAGAGGAAGGAGCAGACATGGAAACACTGAGGGAACCAAACACAAACGACAAACTCAAAGTAGAAACGGAAACTAAACACCAATCAAGGATTCAGAAGTACTGCTGGAGCAGAGACACATCCAAAATGCCATAAAGCTCCACATACTAGAGGAACAGTGAAAGCATGAGCCAAACGCCGAGTCTTAGTTCTCACAAAGTGAGGGTCTTCCACAGAGAGATGGAGGTTTGTGTTCCATTTGGAAACTTTGTTTTGCTTTGTTTTCACTCACGGATTAGTTGGATTTTAATCGCCCCATGTTTGAATGAGGTACATCTACTTAAATCAATAAATCAAAGCTTTCGCAGTGATGAAGATGAAGATGATAGGTGATCCAGCTGTGCTTCTGTCGTCAACAGTGACTCAGAGGAGGGGACGGGACAAATCATTAAACACACACACAGACGCACACACACAAATCATGATTATTTTTTTTTTAATGTTGGATTCCAAAACACACACATTTCTATAACCTGCTCAACAAAGTTGGTAGGTGAAGGCAGGGGTTTGTTCTTCCTTTAAGGAGGGGAGCAAATGGTTCATTTAATCCATCCAGCCCAGGATTTGAACATCATTTCTTTTCCCCTTCAGGTTAGTGATGACATAAGAAGTAAATTTATGAATTAAGCCTGAGCTGAGGTGACTTGTAGGCCAGCAGCTTATCTCTGGTTTGTGTGGTTTGAAGCAGCTTAGGTGTACCTGTGCAGCCCCCGGACATGACACCTATTCATCACTGGGGCGCAGCCTTGGTTTATCTATTTATTCCTCGAGGCAGAGCAGAGAGAGTCCCACGCTCTGAAAAAATTTACATCTGATGCCTTTATCCGAAAGCCCTGGATAAAAAGAGACATGAAGAAATAAGACCGCTTTACAGAGGATGCACAGTGTGGTCGTTGTGCTTCTATTGTAGGTCTTTTGGCTTTATTATTCCACCAGAAATTATAAAGTTGAAACACATTGTTGCAGAAACCCACAAAAAGCCACAAACAAACCAAAAAGACACATGCTGCACTTCTCTTTGGTGAAATCGACCAGAATGCTCAGAGTTGCTCCTGTTTCTGACGACTTACTGGTGAGATCTGAAATGTGTGTAGGAGGGTGGCTGACTTTCCCACCGCAAACCAGTAACCTTATCCAAAACGAAGCTGAAACTGATAGCTCACGTTTAAACCAATCAATTAATTATTTCATACGTTTATGTCAGGCGTCTCTGGGCAGTTATAGCTGTTATGGTGCTATAAATAATGTTCCAGCTGTAATCTTCAAATTAGGTGTAGGGAAATGTTTTCATGTGCAGCAACAAACTGAAACACTAAAATGTCGTTGCAACAACGTGCAGCTGTTCACTGACAGATAAGCTTCTGTTACTGAATAAAGTCACCTCGGGATAAAGGGATGGACCCCAGCCCTCACCACTACTGAAAGTGCAGCTTCCTGAGAAGGCGGTGGGGTAAAATGTCAGGACGGCGGTGGGAGCGGCTGATAAGTGTGACAGTCACTCCTCTCTGATCATGGATGGCCGTCGTCTCGGTTTTCTGTCTCAAATATGGATGCTGCTCTTATTAAAGTGTCTCGGCGCTCCATCTGTAATTCGGCCGTTCCTTCAAACTGCAGGTGGAGCTTTGTTGTGAGTTACGAGGCGTGCAGGGACGGCAGTGACTGAACTGATAATAGCCCTTCAAAGGTGTGTTTTTCAGAGTACGCTCACATGCTTTTTCTATCGTCACTTTCACGCTCTGTCAGGATCCCCGGGGTTTGACCCAGCGTTTTGGGTTTTTTGGACTTTTGAGTTTGGGGGTTAGATTTCTTCAGTTTGCATCTTAGGTTGTATTTCTTTATGCATTATATTTTTGTGTTCTTGTTATTATCTGGAGTTTTCCTTGTCGTCATGAGTCTTGTGTGTTTGTATTCCTTCTGTGTACCTGCTTCCCCGTGTTGTACTCCCGTTTGTGTCTTTCCTGTTTTATTTTGGTAATCCCTTGTTCCGTGTTTATTCTGATCAGTTTTACTTCCTGTGTTCTGTTTCCAGCTGTTTCCACGTGTCCTTGTTGTCTCTTGTCTATATATCGTCTGCATTTTCCTTTCTCCTTTGTCACATCGTTGTCCATGTTCCCTTTAAGGTGTGTGTGTGTTTTTTTTTTGGTTCTCTGAGGGTTTGCATTACGGACTAATGACTTTCCTTGGATTTGAGACTTTGTGTTTCGGGACTCTGTTAAAAAGAATCAGCATTAAAGCTGCTTTCACAGAGCACGTGGGTCCAACCCTGCCTGCCACACCTGCCACGCTCTCTCTGTACTTCTCTCATTGCTCCTCGTTTCTGTAAGCTGACCTCTTCTCTTCATGTCCAGCAAACACAGCAGAGATTTTCCGACTTGGGGGAAAAAACTGAGGAAACCAACATTCCGTTCTCCAGTTTACTGTTGCATAGCTTGGTCAGCACCTCCAGGCTTACTCGCTTCATAACCGATGGTAATTTCAGAAGCATGTCTAACTTTATCTTCACACAAAGCTCTTTATTATACTATGTAAATGTTATTAAGTAGGTCTTCACGCAGTGAACATTCACAATGCAGATCTGAGATTTTTGGGAGGGAAATGACATGAAAAACAGACATATGCTTCTACAGGGGTTGGACAATGAAACTGAAACACCTGTCATTTTAGTGTGGGAGGTTTCGTGGCTAAATTGGACCAGCCTGGTGGCCAATCTTCATTAATTGCACATTGCACCAGTAAGAGCAGAGTGTGAAGGTTCAATTAGCAGGGTAAGAGCACAGTTTTGCTCAAAATATTGCAATGCAAACAACATTATGGGTGACATACCAGAGTTCAAAAGAGGACAAATTGTTGGTGCACGTCTTACTGGCGCATCTGTGACCAAGACAGCAAGTCTTTGTGATGTATCAAGAGCCACGGTGTTTCCACCAAAACTGTCCATCAGGAGCTCCACGGCCGGGCTGCTATAGCCAAACCTTTGGTCACTCGTGCCAATGCCAAATGTCGGTTTCAATGGTGCAAGGAGCGCAAATCTTGGGCTGTGGACAATGTGAAACATGTATTGTTCTCTGATGAGTCCACCTTTACTGTTTTCCCCACATCCGGGAGAGTTACGGTGTGGAGAAGCCCCAAAGAAGCGTACCACCCAGACTGTTGCATGCCCAGAGTGAAGCATGGGGGTGGATCAGTGATGCTTTGGGCTGCCATATCATGGCATTCCCTTGGCCCAATACTTGTGCTAGATGGGCGCGTCACTGCCAAGGACTACCGAACCATTCTGGAGGACCATGTGCATCCAGTGCTTCAAACATTGCATCCTGAAGGCGGTGCCGTGTATCAGGATGACAATGCACCAATACACACAGCAAGACTGAGGAAAGATTGGTTTGATGAACATGAAAGTGAAGTTCAACATCTCCCATGGCCTGCACAGTCACCAGATCTAAATATTATTGAGCCACTTTGGGGTGTTTTGGAGGAGCGAGTCAGGAAACGTTTTCCTCCACCATCATCACGTCGTGACCTGGCCACTATCCTGCAAGAAGAATGGCTTAAAATCCCTCTGACCACTGTGCAGGACTTGTATATGTCATTCCCAAGATGAATTGATGCTGTATTGGCTGCAAAAGGAGGCCCTACACCATACTAATAAATTATTGTGGTCTAAAACCAGGTGTTTCAGTTTCATTGTCCAACCCCTGTATATGTACAGTGTATCACAAAAGTGAGTACCCCCCTCACATTTCTGCAGATATTTAAGTATATCTTTTCATGGGAGAACACTGACAAAATGACACTTTGACACAATGAAAAGTAGTCTGTGTGCAGCTTATATAACAGTGTAAATTTATTCTTCCCTCAAAATAATTCAATATACAGCCATTAATGTCTAAACCAGCGGCAACAAAAGTGAGTACACCCCTAAGAGACTACACCCGTAAATGACCAAATTGAGCACTGCTTTTCATTTCCCCTCCAAAATGTCATGTGACTCGTTAGTGTTACTAGGTCTCAGGTGTGCATAGGGAGCAGGTGTGTTCAGTTTTGTAGTACAGCTCTCACACTCTCTCATACTGGTCACTGAAAGTTCCAACATGGCACCTCATGGCAAAGAACTCTCTGAGGATCTTAAAAGATGAATTGTTGCACTACATGAAGATGGCCAAGGCTACAAGAAGATTGCCCAACACCCTGAAACTGAGCTGCAGCACAGTGGCCAAGATCATCCAGCGTTTTAAAAGAGCAGGGTCCACTGACCTCGCGTTGGTCATCCAAAGAAGCTGAGTGCACGTGCTCAGCGTCACATCCAAATGCTGTCTCTGAAAGATAGACGCAGGAGTGCTGTCAGCATTGCTGCAGAGATTGAAGAGGTGGGGGGTCAGCCTGTCAGTGCTCAGACCATACGTCGCACACTACATCAAACTGGTCTGCATGGCTGTCACCCCAGAAGGAAGCCTCTTCTTAAGTCTGTACACAAGAAAGCCCGCAAACAGTTTGCTGAAGACATGTCAACAAAGGACATGGATTACTGGAACCATGTCCTATGGTCTGATGAGACCAAGATTCATTTGTTTGGTTCAGATGGTCTCGAGCATGTGTGGCGGCGATCAGCTGAGGAGTACAAAGATAAGTGTGTCATGTCTACAGTCAAGCATGGTGGTGGGAACGCCATGGTCTGGGGCTGCATGAGTGCAGCAGGTGTTGGGGAGTTACATTTCACTGAGGGACACATGAACTCCAATATGTACTGTGAAATAATGAAGCAGAGCATGATCCCCTCCCTCTGGAAACTGGGTTGCAGGGCAGTGTTCCAGCATGATAATGACCCCAAACACACCTCTAAGACAACCACTGCTTTATTGAAGAGGCTGAGGGTAAAGGTGATGGACTGGCCAAGCATGTCTCCAGACCTAAACCCAATAGAACATCTTTGGGGCATCCTCAAGCAGAAGGTGGAGGAGCGCAAAGTCTGGAATATCCGCCAGCTCCGTGATGTCATCATGGAGGAGTGGAAAAGCATTCCAGTGGCAACCTGTGAAGCTCTGGTGAACTCCATGCCCAGGAGAGTCAAGGCAGTTCTGGAAAATAATGGTGGCCAAAATACTGACACTTCAGGAACTTTCACTAAGGGGTGTACTCACTTTTGTTGCTGCTGGTTTAGACATTAATGGCTGTATATTGAGTTATTTTGAGGGAAGAATAAATTTACACTGTTATATAAGCTGCACACAGACTACTTTTCATTGTGTCAAAGTGTCATTTTGTCAGTGTTGTCCCATGAAAAGATATACTTAAATATCTGCAGAAATGTGAGGGGTGTACTCACTTTTGTGATACACTGTATATGCATGTAGAGACGTTTACTGTATATGCACAGGAAACTTACAGTTGATAACATGCCAGATTCTATATTGAAAATCCAAAATAAATTCAAACTTGTGCACCCAGTTCTTGTTTTTTTTTTTTTTAAGCATTAAAGATGTATGCTGTGCAGTCATTCCATCCTGGAAAAAAGAGCAGTTCAAGGAAATCATCAAAAGCCAAACGAGCCATCAGATTGTGTTTGTTAGTCGCTTTTTTTTTGGAATTTTTTTTTTGGAATTTTTTTTTT
>JAMQGT020015414.1:0-15201 GCA_024447675.2 Pterophyllum scalare | reverse complement strand
TATTGCTCTATGCAGGTTACGATAACAGCTTCACTCGGAGTCGGCTTTCTTCACAAACTGGCTGAGCTGATCAAAAGTAAAAAAGGCAGACAGAGAAAAAGAGACAGGTCACATCAAAGGACATTCTCTTCTGCTTGTTTTATGAAATGCTTTAAATATGTGTTTAAATGGATATTAGACTGGTTCATTCCCAACAGCAGCAGGTTGGCCAATGTGACAGTAGCTTCATCAGGTGATTCTGCCTGTCTGATTGTGAGTGTAATGTTAAAAAAGTTGGGATGTTGCACAAAATGTAAATAAATTACAAGTATGTAATTGAAAATATAGCAGTATAGCATTATAGAAAAGGTTTTAACTAGGACATTTTCACCAGAGTCTCCAGAGTGGCTCAACTGCCTCCATCTCACCCTATCTCAAGCCTCCTCTTCTGTCACACCAACCCTCTCCATGTCACTGCATCCACGGGCCTTCTTAAAACTTTGTCTCCAAAACGCTCAACCTGAGCTGTCCCAATGAACTCTGCCACCTCCTGCTTGGCCTTTTGTCTTTGTGCCAGTGCTACAAACCACACATAATAGCAGGTGTACCATCTTGTAAATCTTGCCGTTCACTATTGATGCTCACTCACAAATCAACCCTAACACTCATCTCCACCTGCCCCACCCTGCCTGCCCTCTCTTCTTCACCTGTCTTGTGATTTGTCCAGGTTTTTGAGCTCATCTTCCATCACTGCTTTTACTCCTTGCAGGTTCACCATTCCACCTGTCTCTCTCTCATTCACACACGTATTCTGTGTTGCTTCCACAGACTTTCATTCCTCTTCCCTCCAGAGTACACCTTCACCTCTCCAGACTCTCTTCCACCTTCTCCTTACTCTCACTACAATGTTGACTGCTAACATCATAGTCCATGGAAACTCCTCCCTGACCTCATCAAGGTCAAGGTCATTCAAGGTTAGCCTGTCCATCACCACTGCAAACAAGAAGGGGCTCAAAGCCAGTCCCTGATGTCATCCCACCCGCACCTTGAACCCATCTGCCACTCTAAACACACACCTTGCCACTGTCCTCATACATGTCCTGCTCCACCCTCACATACTTCTCTGCCACTCCTGACTTCCTCATGCCCATAGATCCACAGAGATACAGTGCTACTCCTTCTGTGCTTCTCTCAAAGCAAACGCTGCCTCTGTAGTGCTCTTTCTCAGCATGAAGCCATATTGCTACTTGCTCATCATCACTTCTCTTCTTAACCTAGCTTCAACAGCACTGTCCCAAAGCTTCATGGTATGGCTCATAAACTTTACCCCTCTGTAGTTACTACAGCTCTGCACATCAACACAACACATCAAAAAAAAAGAAAAAGTCGATGTTAAATTGCAAAGAATTTATGGATTTCATCATCTAGAGTACATAATATCAAGCTATAACTTCAACATCTGAAGAAGAAATAGAACAAATTTTACTTATGTTGTATAAACCTGAAAAGATCATTCTGTATGAGGCACAATTTTTTCCTATTTCTTTTTGATGTGCTTCTACAAAAACAGTTCTTTATTGGAAACTCCAGTGCAAGTTAAAATGTCAGAAAACCACTCTTATTGAACACAGTTTGTCACTGTATCCACAAATGCAAATAATGGCCAATGAATAAAAATTATAACAATAAGGAACGAACAGGAGAAACCTTCAACCCTCAATCATGCTATGATTGTTGAGACTACACTATGCAACCTGTTGGCAACACATTTTAGGAACGCCACAAACAACAACCAACTGATCCGAGCAGAGTCAGGCAGAGAGTAAATAAACACGTACGCGTGACAAATATTAGAGAAATTTGTTTGTGTGTCCTGTGTCTGAAAGAAAAAAAATAACATCGGCTCATATATCTGATTATTAAACACCAAAGTAAGAGTAGCAGTCCTCCTCTGACATTAACATCGGCACAAAAACTGTGCACCAGGAGCTTCATGGCATGGGTTTCCAAGGTTGAGCAGCTCCTGCAGGTTGGAGGTGTTGGTGGCCCAGTGCTTTTTCCATATACGTATCAAACAGTCAAACATAACTAACTAGATGGCTAGAGAGTTAGACAGCTTCAATAATGAGGACTATCTTCAGAGCAGCTTTCTGTTTCTCACCCCCAAAAAAAATTTTTTCTCAAAAACTACTGGGTGTTGTGCAATAATTGGATTCATAATAACACTTTAAATGAACAAATCTGAACTGCTGCACATGCAACATATGAGCGCAGAGTTAACATCCCCCATTTAAGTGTCCCCACATTCTGCTATTGTGCAAATAGGAGCAAAATAAACCTGAACCCTGACCCTCATCATGTGGTACCCATTCCACCCTCAGACACACAGACACTGTGGGTGATTTGTTCTAGATACTCATGTGGCGTGGTGGGTGCCACACACACACACACACACACACACACACATCACACAAAGATGACTGAGTTCCCGGCACTATTGTGTTATAAAGAAGGGCAGGGGGACCTTCTGGTCTCTCTCTCTCTTTGAGCTTTTATAAAGCTTTATTACCATGTCATATTCTCTGAATGCTTTAAGCGTCTTTCTTAGAGCCACCTTTAAGGAAGCACTATGGCAGCCCTAAGGACAAAGCAAAAAAATATGTAGAAATGAACCGTGTATTTCATGACTAAACTATTATGGTATGCACTGAAAAAAAAAAGATTCCTGCTGTATCATGCTGATGCTACAGCAGCTCATTAGCTTCTATCGTCACTATTCTTTACCTGCTGTGGCTGCAGGGCGTCAGCTCTGCAGGGAGAAATTGTGAGGAAAGTGAGCTTAAGAACCACACCAGCATGCAGTTCACCATGTCAGCAATTAAAGAATGACTCCTGGTTTTGGACATGTTTTAGCAGCTGCACACTACAGCACACCTACTAACACAATGCGTCTGTAAAGCTCCGACGTAATAAGGTAGCAAAACTCATGAAGTCTTGTGACAACTGCCCCAAAATACAGCAAATAAGAGAGCCGCGCAAAACAGGAATTAGTGGGATCACATCATAAACAGGATTTCACACAAACAGACTGCAACAGATCTATGATCCTCACAGCAACCTGATAATGGTATCACTATTACAGGATTAGAACGACAAACGAACAGCAGCAACTCTCCAAAGTGCAAAATGTCGCTGACATGCTAAAATATCTCCATTTTACAAAAACCCCACAAAACATTCCTGATAGACAAAGTGGAGCTCAAGTACAAAATTAAAAATCAGTGGCTCAGGAAGGTGGTTAAAAATAAAATGTATTTTAACGAAATTTTGAAAGCACCATTTTTTTTTAAAACCTGGTAAATGGCTTCTAGCACACATTCATGTTTAGAGGTTTATACTTTCTATCCCTAAAGTTTTTCCAGGTGTGTTTGTTAAGTGCTCTGAAAATGAACTTTACCAAAATCAATTCAGGTCAAGACAATGGCTGCTGGCTAAATAGAGACGACCCCTGGAGAGTCTGGTCCTCTGTGCTGAAAGACACAGACACTCATTAGCCACCTCTAATACACTATGACTGTGTTAGCACAGGGTGACTGCGGGCAGGAGGCGAGGTGCTGAAGGTTACAGATTAGGGGGACCAAGGTTAACGGCTAGTGGCAGGAAAATGGCTATCTTAGCAAAAAAAAAAGTTCATTTATGGTATGGCAGAGCTCTGCATAAAAATAAAAAGACATATCTAAGACAACTACAGAGCCAATCACATCATGCAGGCTTTGAGCTGCATTTCCAGGTGTCTGGAGCAGTAAAACCTCTCCCAGCTTTGCAGTTTGATGTCTAGAGTCTGAAAGCTGCACCTAACAAAGTAATGTGTGGACTGAGTCTCCTGCATTAATGCCAATCATCGTGTCCTAACAAGCACAGAGAGACACAGAGCAGCAGCCTTCCTAGCGTGTCCACGGACAAACCTTCATGCTGTTTAATTGGCTGAAATGACGCCCGGTCAAGTTTCTAAATCAGCACGGGGGGAGGTGCTTTCATCAGAGCAGACAGATGCCATCTAAAGCAGCAGCATCCTCAAAGAGAAAGAAGCAGGCCAGATGGTGAAGATAACTACTACTTTTTCAGTATTGGTGCAATGCTGGAGATCTGCTACAAATATTAAAGCGACACTTTTTAAAAAGAATGAGCTTTCATACACAAACTTAAACAAACAGGATGAGTTATGAGTGTGTTTATGCTTGGCTGTTGTGCTTTGTTGTATTTTACTGGTTTCATTGTGTGTATTTAATACTTCTTACAGTAACAGATCACAGATACAGATCAATCTTTGGACCAAACCAAGTCTGTATTTTTAATAAATTCTCTTGATAAGTTTTACTGATGCAAATGGCCATTTTTAGAGGAACCTATTCTTTTTTCAGATCTTCTTGTATTGTATGTCTAAAGTGCATGTCTGTATGTGTGATACATACAGATATGGCTAAACGCAAACCTGGTCATCAATGTATTTAAAATGTGCTTTTGCGATGATCGAAATGTCATGGGAAGCTGAAACGAAGACGGGGGACAAACTGTCTTTGCATCTGCCAGTGAAACTCATTTATTCTCATTTAAATTATGTGCAGAAAGTTCCACAGTTAATCTTTTACAAAATCTGACCTTTACTAAACAGACATTATCAGGTCAAATGCATTATCAGAGACCAGTTTAACATGGTAATGAGGCTTTTACCTTCTATCCAGCTCTAAGCCACTAGGTGACCAACGATCTTACGATTACTATTTCTGAGTGTCGTCACCCTGTGAGATTAATCCACGTTTAGAGCAAAGCAGCGTAGGAGCATATTCTTTGTTTAAGCGTGGATTTAATCCCATAAACCATCTGTAACAAGAGACCTACACCAACTTCACCCTCCATTGCCTTTCTTCTGACATCTATGACTCTGTGCATCTCTGTTTCTCTCTCTCGGTCCAGTTTAACAGTCCAAGAGATAGTTACATCATATCCTGTGGAGTGGAAAACACAGGCGGTGAGCTGGATTGTACCGACCACTCATACTGTAGAGTAACAGCTTCTTGCTCTTTATAGCCAACAAAAAAAAACAATGCTAATTATGGGTACATATAAGATTTTATGGTGTACAACTCCCTCCACCCATGTATACAGACTTTGACACAGTGGAAAAACAGCAGACCTGTAATCCCACATTTAATCAAACTGAGCTGAGGAAAAATGTAAAACCCTAACACTGTAGACCAATATGGGATATCTGTTTTGCACCAAAAAGCACCAAAATTCGCTTACTAAACCCCTGACAAACACGTGCTGAAATAATGACAAAGGAAAAAGGTCATATCAAAAGTTTACAGAGGAGTACAGATTTGGAATCTAAAATCTAACCCCAGGACTGGAAATCAGCTCATGCTATAGCTCATGCTCAGGTGGTGAAGAAATACTGCAAATTAAACACTATATATTTGGTCAGTGTAAAGACATGTAACTAATACACAGTTAAACTGACAGCAGAAGATGTTACATATGATATGGTAATGAAAATAAACCCTATGTACTAAATGGAGAGAGGAAAAAGACGCGGTGTTTTCTTGCATTCAACCAGGACCTGTGCTGCTGCCAGTAAGGTGTATAGAGATGTGAATGCAGAAAGTTTGAACTGCAGTGCAGAAATGTTTGAATTTAGCCACAATGGAGAGTTTTTCAGCACAAACAGAAAACTGATTTAAGTCCAGACTTTGACACTATATTTGGTTAATGTGATGATAACTCCTACCAAGTTAAACTGGTAGGAGTTACACTCCAAAACCTTATTTTTTATTTATTTTTTAATCCATTCAGAGGTGTCTTTCTGATCATTGTCCTGCTGCATATCCCACGGACTCAAACCTTCCAAAAACTTTTGTCTCATCAGGCTACAGAATATCTTCCCCAAAGTTTTGGGGATCATCAGGATGTTTTTGTAAAATATGGCTCAAGCCTTTGTGACCTTTTTGTTCAGCCATGGTTTTCTCCTTGGAGCTCTCCCATGGATGCCATTTTTGCCCAGTCTCTTTCTCATTGCTGAATCATGAACTCTGACCTTCACGGGGGACGTGAGGCCTGCAGTTCTTTCGATGTTGTTCTGGGTTCTTTTGTGACCACCCGGGTGAGTCGTCGATGCGCTCTTGGAGTAATTTTGGTAGGCTGGCCACCCCTGGGAAGGTTCCAAGTTTTCTCCATGTGTGGATAATGGCTCTCACTGTGGTTCACACACCCAAAGACTAGAACCTGCTCCAGACTGAGAGATTTGTTGCTCATGTGTTTTTGAGTTTCTTTAGCTCGTGGCATGATGTGTTGTATTTTGAGATCTTTTATCCTGCTTCGCTTTGCCAGATATTTCAGCAAAGTCATGATTCAACAGGTCTGGCAGTAATCAGGCCTGGGTGTGGCTGGTGAAATGGAAAGCTTTCCCAAAAAATGTGGTTAATCAGAATTAATTTATGATTTAACAAGAGGGGGTAATTACGTTTTCACACAGGGTCAAACAGGTTTGGATTGCTTTTTTCCCTTAATATATGAAATCATTTAAAAACTGCATTTTGCTTTTACTCCAGATATCTTTGACTGATATTCAGATTTGATCATCTAAAACATTTAAGTGTGACAAACACACAAAAAACTAAGAAATCAGGAAGAAGGCAAATAATTTTTCACTGTGCTGTAATTCCGTCACTTTGTCTAAGTGCAGCAGCACTGGAGACCGTTTAAAAGTATTTAAAGAATAATTAGATCTCATCGCCTTCTATGACAGCAGACCTTTAAAACAACTGCGGATACTAAATACTCACTTATTCTTCTTTCACCAAAATTTTTTTACCTGCACTTTGCCCTGCCAAAAAAGGGCACCATGTCACATTTCTATGGCAGGAATTAATGCTGTGCAAAATATAACGATCAAACATGAAAAATTAACTTTAATTTCCAAAGACAGTGCAGGCACATAGACCACTGGCCCAGTGCTTCAATTTGTCTGTCATACTGGGATAAGTGGAAGTGAATGGGAAGTTTGTTTGAGTTGTATCTTATACTGAGAACCTAAAAACATTCTGATTGTTCAAAAACATCAAAGCAGACATCAGGCGATAAAACTACCAAGGCAGCAAGATTTTGCTATGAGGTGAAAGAGACCAGCCAGTACGAAGCAGGGCAGCAGACGGAGAACAGAAAGGAGAGGTGTTGCCCTCTTTCTGTATGCAGCAGGCAAAGCGAGCTTCTGCAGAACAGGCCTCCATAACAAAAGCTGAGAGCGAGAGAGAGGGAGGGAGAGAGAGAGAGAGAGAGAGATTGGGAGTCACCTCCCTCTGCTCCTGTCTCTCTGTATCCCTATCCTTTTCTCTCTCTTTCTTTCATTTGCTTCAGTTTGGGAGCAAAAGCGTCAGACAACTTATTAAATAAGCATTCCAGGAAGGATTACAGTGACACACACACACACACACACACATACACACACACACAAACCCTTTCATATAGTCAAAACAGAAGAAAGCATACTCAGAGCAACAGAGAGCGGGTTCAGCGGTACATACCACATCTCTCTTCATCCTTTAGTCCATCTCATTCCTTTCTTCTCTTCTTTTCTGTCAGAGGATGCACAGTGAGAAGGAGGGAGGTGCCTCTGATGTTGTGGCAATCCCACTGCAGAAAGAGAGAGAGAGGGAGAGAGGGGAGAGGTGATGCTAACAGAGAGGAGGCTAGAGCTAAACTAGCCACCAGCTCAGTATGGGACGCTGGGGTGAAAGGACGGATGGGAGGGATGATGATGATGATGCGGCACCTTTCAGTTTGGAAACAGAGAGGGAGTGAAAGAGAGAGGGGAAAGAGAGAGAGAGAGAGGGGTCGCCCTGTTACCTTGGAAACTGAGATGATGTGATGGAGAGGGTGGAGCTGAGTTCTGATTGGCTGACAGGGTGTGGTGCTCCCCTTCCTAAGGGAGAAGAGGAAGGAGGGGAGGATGACAGAGCAAAGGCTGGGATGTGAGAAGCAGCTGCTCTCTTTCTTTTTTTTCCTGTGCCAGAGAGACAAGTAGGGAACACAGGAAGTATTCAGCGCCCCCGACTGGACACTCCTGGAAGTGCAGTGGAAGAAGAGGGAGGTCTGCAGTGTAACCACCTACCTTTCATTTATTCATTAGTTTTTGTCACAGTTCCTAGTAGTAAATTCTATATTCAAGGATTCAAGAAATCTTTATTGTGATTTGCATCACATTTACATGCAGTGGAATGAAATTCTGTCCTCAGGTCCCAGCATGAGTGTGTGCAAAGATTGATAGAGGGAGAATAGTACAGCTACACAGCCTCCTAGCTTCAGGGACGAAGCTGTTCCTCAGTCTGATCTGATCCTTCTGAAGTCCACAACTAGTTTTTCTCACACTAATGGAGAGATTCTTCTCTCTGCACCAACCCTCCAAGTGCTCCACCTCCTACCTGTAGCCGGACTCATGGTTGTTATTGATGCACTCGACCACTGCTGTGTCATCTGCAAACTTCACAGTTATGACAGCCTGGGTGTTTTGCTGAGCAGTCATGTGTGAGCAGGGTGAACAGAAGAGGGCTCAGCACACAGCCCTGGGGGGAGCCAATGTTGAGGATGATGGGGGAGGAGGAGACGTCGTGGATCCTCACAGATTGTGGCCTGTTGGTCAGGAAGACCAGGACCCATTTGCAGAGGGAGGAGCTCAGTCCAAGAGTGAACAGTTTGTCCACCAGGTTCTGTTAAACAATGGTGCTGAAGGCTGATCCTTGATATATCAAATCCTTGATATAAGTATTTATACACGTTCAAAACACTGAAAACACATCAGATCTCAACGTGGAACAACGAGGAAAAAATGATGCAGCAGGTTAGTCCATTTTGCCAAAATTTCATTGCAGCAACTTTAAATAGTACTCAGAAGTTTGTATGGCTCCCATGTGCTTGTATGCATGCCTGACAACATCAGGGCTCCTAATGAGACAAAAGATTGTGTCCACATGTGATCTCCTCCCACATCTGGATCAGGACATCACTGAGCTCCTGGACAGTCTGAGATGCAACCTGGTGGCATCAAATGGATCGAAAAATAATGTCCCAGAGGTGTTCTATTGGATTAGCCTGCAGAGGTCTTTTTCCTGGAGTCTCCTCCATGCTCTTGAGACTGTGCTGCGAGACACAGCAAACCTTCTGGCAATGTGAGTGATGTGCCATCCTGGAGGAGTTGGACTACCTGTGCAACCTCTGTAGGGTCCAGGTATCACCTCATGCTACCAGTAGTGACACCGACCCCAGCCAAATGCAAAACTAGTGAAAAAACAGTCAGAAAAGATGAGGCGGGAAAAATGGGAGCATCCTCCACCTGTAATACCATTCCTGTTTTGGGGGTTGTCTCATTGTTGCCCCTCTTGTGCACCTGCTGTTAACTTCATCAACACCAAAGCAGCATAAACTGATTAACAACCCCCTCTGCTACTTAACTGACCAGATCAATATCCCAGAAGTTTAACTGACTTGATGCTGAACTCTGATTAAAAAAGGTTGCTTTAATGAGCAGTGTACAACATGTGAACAATCAGTTATAGCAAACTGCAATAAAATCACAAAGGTATAAAATATCACATTACTGTTATCTACCAATAATGAATTCATATATACAAGTAAACCACAAAATAGTTAATAAACCAATAAATACATAATAAAACAAAAATGGTCTTAAACAGTTTTAATGTTTAGTTAGCCTCAGGATGGAAAGTGATGGCATAAGGCAGCTACACCTCCTCGCAAATTCTTTTTTTCAGATTTTTTTAGGTAATCGCTGATGTGGCGCCAACTACGGGGAAATTACAGTACCGTGCAAAACTCCTGAGCCACCCCTTTGCTTCCAAGGAGCCGGACCTCCTTGTCATTTTGAGCAGTAGTTCTCTGCTCTATCACTCATTTTTCATCCAGTCCTTGTGCCCGACCGCTTTCAGAGGAATGCGTTGTTTGGCCGTCAAGTCACTCAACACTGACCTGTGAATCATTCAAGCATAAAAAAGGCACCTAACTCAAGGAATGAACCAGTGTCGGGTCTACACATAACAGACAACTTAGCGAAGAACCAAGTTTAAACTGCATCTTTGTTACCAGCAGCCTGTCCCAAAATCACATCATTGGTGCCCATTTCTTTAGCTGAATCTATGAAAAATCCCAAGGACACAGTTTGACAGCCATAAAATAGTATTTTGGCATCAACAAGGTGGATTCCCAAAGAGCTACTTGCCAAAATTATTACTATCTCAGCATGGTGTGCAGTGTGGTTAAAAACTTTCAGGAAACTAGACAAGAGGAGTACAAAGTAAGAAGTGGCAGTTTACACATACTTCAATACATCACTCCACCTATTTCCCATTTTAGTTGAAGACTTTGCACAATACTATATATCAGTAACTATTGTTTTTCTATAACCTTAGATACTGGTGATAACCGAGCAGTTAAAGACACACTAGGCTTTATTTATTTTACCTGAGCTTTGGTAGTGTGATTGGATGACGTGCGATTTAAAATGATTAAACAGCCCACCACAGATTTTGACTGCCCTCTTTCAAAGCAACAGCACAGCACCACCTGCTGCCCAACCAAGTTAACTTCAGCACGGAAACTGTGGCCATAATGCTGCATCTATTCGGACCAGATTATATTTCTTTCATGGACTTCTTTTTATTTATTTATTTGTTTGTTTGTTTGTTTTACTGCTATAAAAGAAAAAAAGGGATATTTGCCAGAATTATTGTAAAAAAAAAATTCTTTTAAAAGATAAATAATTCACATTTAAAAAATTGAGCAAAAATTGCAGCTATATTACATTTCAGTATGATCAGCATTTCTTTGAGCTGAAACTTTTAATGCTGAGTTTGCAGGCTGAAATGTAAATTCAGCTAAAATATTAATTTCTATAAACTTACTTTGTTGTGAACTGGAAGGCTTTACAAACTACATTGTGGACGTTCCTACAAAAAGGGAATGTTCCGGTCCACTTGTGCCAAATACAGTGGTATAAAAAGATTTGAGCACCCCTGATAATTTTCATGATTTTCCTTTATAAATTACTGGTTGTTCGGATCAGCAGTTTCAGTTAAATATATCACATAGCAGACGAACACAGTGATATTTGAGAAGTGAAATTAAGTTTATAGGATTTACAGAAAGTGTGCAATAATTATTTAAACAAAATTATGCAGGTGCATAAGTTTGGGCACACCAACAGAAAAATGACATCAATAATTAGTAGATCCTCCTTTTGCAGAAATAACAGCCTCTAAATGCTTCCTATAGCTTCCAATGAGAGTCTGGATTCTGGTTGAAGGTATTTTGGACCATTCTTCTTTACAAAACATCTCCAGCTCAGTCAGGTTTGATGGTTTCTGTGCATGGACAGCCCACTTTAAATCACACCACAGATTTATAATAATATTCAGGTCTGGGGACTGAGATGGCCGTTCCAGAACGTTGTCCTTGTTCCTCTGCATGAATGCCTTAGTAGATTTGGAGCAGTGTTTAGGGTCGTTGTCTTGTTGAAGTATCCGGCCCCGGCGCAACTTCAACTTTGTCACTGATTCATGAACATTGCTCTCAAGAATCTGCTGATATTGACTGGAATCCATGTGACCCTCAACTTTAACAAGATTCCCAGTACCTGCACTGGCCACACAGCCCCACAGCATGATGGAACCACCACCAAATTTTCCTGTGGGTAGCAAGTGTTTGTTTTGGAATGCTGTGTTCTTTTTCCACCATGCATACCACCCCTTGTTATGTCCAAATAACTCAGTTTTAGTCTCATCAGTCCACAGCACCTTATTCCAAAATGAAGATGGCTTGTCCAAATGTGCTTTAGCACCTCAAGCGACTCTGTTTGCGGCGTGTGCGCAGAAAAAGCTTCTTCTGCGTTACTCTCCCATACAGCCTCTGCATGTAGCTTTATTTCACTTCTCAAATATCACTGTGTTCATCTGCTATATGATAGATTTAACTGAAAATGCTGATCCGAACAACCAATGATTTATAAAGGAAAATCATGAAAATTATCAGGGGTGCCCAAACTTTCGCATACCACTGGAAGTCAATATTAATGTTACCTGTTGCATGCAAAATGTTTAAACTTACTTCCTGAGATGCTGGCCTTTTTTCTTTTTCTTTTTTTTCTCGAATAGGAAAGTCCAAACTCCCGAAAACCTTCATCTTCGCTCTGCTTACAGTAATGTACCAAAACTTAGCAAATAGTCTGCGTGTGTTCTCAGAGCCTGGAAGCTACATTTATAGTCTGTGAAGCTAGGAAGACATAAGGGCACAACACCCTGTGGCCACCAGAGGGCGCCCTGCAGAGTGAAGGGATGGGGTGTGGGTGAAGAAAGACTATAGCTACAGTTACAAGCGTCTCAAATAAGCACAACAGTTAATATTGTGCCAAATGAGCTTCCTTGGATTGAAATGTTGTGCTAATCGTTATTAATTAAGCATGACCAAAGTAATTTCTTTATTACCGATCATTATCAATCGGTGTTAATAATGTGATTAATAATGTTAATAATGTGATTAATAGCAGCAGAAAGTTCAGCACTCAATACTGATGTAATGAGTGGACAGAATGAGTAATAATAATAATATTATGTTTTACTGACAAAAAAATTATCCCATTTCACATGAACTGCAAATCTGACTATAAAGAAGACAGAAATATGATCACTCAGGAGTGATGACGACAACACTCCTCACTCACTGCAGTAAGTCCTGTTCTGTTCTTGCAGTAAAACACAAGCTGCTGATGCAGGTGCTTTGCTGATCGTTCTTGAGGTACACATGAATTAATTCATACTTTTCATGAATGAATTCACATATTAATTCATGCTAATTTGTGTACCCTTGCTGTGACGTTTTTTAGTTTGTTTTTCCCTGAAATGAAGATGCCGATGCTTTGAGGTTTTTACCACCAGATGGGGCAATTTCACCTTCTCTTAATGGAAGCAAGGATTACAACTGCAAAGGTTTTGAATGGCCTAATAAATAGTACCGGTTTCACTAATACTAGAAAGTTTTTTTTAAAAAAAACTAAAAGCAAAACCATTAAATGTACATTTATTTAAGTACTGCTTTTATTTCATGGTACTTTTTACTTTGTCTCCATCAGATTTCAGGAGAATATAGTACCTTTACACTCCACTCCACATCAGGATTTCTCATTAAAAACAACATCATTAAAATTCTGCTTGATAAGCTAACTATAAATAAGTAAAGGGTAATCCTGCTGCCTAACGAGAACCTTATATCCAGGGAACATTTTCAGACTAATGCTTAAAACCTTTTTATTGGCCAAGTGACAATTTTTGGTCATTTCTAAATTTTATATATGACGCCCACCTCACGCCTCAGTGAGGTTAGGAAGCATGTGGTCTTAAAGAAATCATAATGTGTATGTTGCAATGTTCTAATGAATCTGTTATAACGTTTTTAAAATACACGTTCCTTTCACCATATATGTGTTTTTTGTACACTTCTTATATATATATATATATACATATATATATACATATATATATATACATATACACATATATATATATATATATATATATATATACATATATATATACATATACATATATATATATATACATATACATATATATATATATATATATATATATATATATATATATATATATATATATATATATATATATATATATATTTTTTTTTTTTTTACCACTTACAGGTAAGGAACCAAATATGGTAACATCAATGAACTTGTCACAACAGTAATTAAAGTCTTGTGTCCTCCAATAACACTCTAAGGTTGACATTTTGAATTTTAGAGAGTGTCCCATAAAGGGTTTGGAGGTTGGAGGTTCTAACATGAATATGCTGGTTTCAGATTCGGTCCTGCGCTTTTCCTGATCTGTAATTCTGATCCATTCCGGATCCGTCCCGCTGGTGCGAATGGACTCAGAGTCCAGAGTCACTTTACTATCTGGGGTGGTAAATGATGAATGTGTTTGAAAAGAGAGCAAAAGAATTAAATGAGGTTTGCAGTGTTAAAAAATGCAATTTCAAAACAGTTTTTGTGGGGACACGTCATGGGATCAGTAAACACTGTGATACACAACTGTGAATAAAATGAGTCGTACACCATCGATGGAGCCATGAGGACTTACACGCACAAACATGAGTTAGTGCTTCCTCTCTGCTGTTGGACATGCTGACAGAAACCTCTTTAGTTTGTTTTTATTTACAATATGAAGACAACAATATAGTTTTAAAAAAGGAAACTTAATAACTAAATAAAATTGGAACCTTAACGACTGAACAATATGAAACTTAAGAACTACAAAACAGTAATGAAGGAGGTGCAGAAAGAGAGGGAGGAGGAATGGAAGGTTAGGGGTGGGAAAGAGAGAGGGGTGGTAGGAGGAGAGGGAGGGAAGAATGAGGAGAAAGAGGAAAGGTGAATTCACATCTTGGTTGTTTTTTTCTTCTGCAGCTTCTTCAGCTCATTGATTGTGTTTAGCAGCTCCTGCTCTGCCTCTTTCACGTTTGTCTTCATCTTGCTCTTTGCCTCTTTTGCTTTCAGTTTTAAATTCTTTTTGGCATCTTTGTGCTGCTGTTTTAAGCAGAGAAACCCAGGCTTTCCTCTCCCCAGCCACCTCCTCCAGTTCATCTGGAGGGACCCCAAGGCGTTCCCAGGCCAGCCAAGAGATATAATCTCCCCAGCGTGTCCTGGGTCTACCACGGGGCCTCCTCCCGGTGGGACATGCCCAAAACACCTCACCCAAGAGGCGGCCAGGAGGCATCCTAATCAGATGCCCGAGCCACCTCAACTGGCTCCTTTCAATGTGGAGGAGCAGCGGCTCTACTCTGAGCCCCTCCCGGATGACTGCGCTCCTCACCCTATCTCTAGCCACCCTTCGAAGGAAACTCATTTCTGCCGCTTGTATTCACGATCTTATTCTTTCGGTCACTACCCAAAGCTCGTGACCATAGGTGAGGGTAGGAACGTAGATCGACCCGTAAATCGAGAGCTTCGCTTTTACACTAAGCTCCCTCTTCGCCACGACAGACCAGTGCAGCATCCTAATCACTGCAGAAACAGCCCCAATCCTTCTGTCGATCTCCGGCACCCTTCTCCCATCACTCATGAACAAGACCCCGAGATACTCTGAA
>JAMQGT020015413.1:0-18284 GCA_024447675.2 Pterophyllum scalare | reverse complement strand
TAAACACAAATAAGAAATGTTTATTGTTTATGGCTGTATAACTCCCTCCAGTGCATAAACAGTAAAATAATCTTGTAGCTTTTACAATGTTCTCTTCAAGGCATAGTTTATCAGAAAAAATATTTTCCAGTACCCATAATGTTGTAGCTTCACAACATGGACAAAATAAAAAAGTATGCCATATAATATAACGCATCCCAATAAAACAGCGCTGCACACTATTACATGAGACTATTTTTTTCCTCTCTCCCTCAGAAAGGGTCTTACAGTTTTTACTATATGCCCATCAGGCAGTTAGTGAGGCAGTGAGTCTGTGTTTTGCAGATATCATTACAGTTTCCAGTTATTTTTTAAATGTCTTCTATACTTGAGTAAACAAAATCACAAAATATGTCATTACAATGCTGACTTTTCTTTAGCTATGGGTAAGATCTCCACTGTGGTAATCAGCACTCCTCAGATGGCATCTGGAGGGGATAGCACCCCTCAGATAGCATCATAAGCTTTTTGAAGTTTTCATTTAGTGCAAGTACTATGTGGGCCATGGCTCATGAAAGCAGAGTTTGCCATCACAGCACTAGCAATAGTAGTGCTGTGCATGTGGACAACGGTTTAAATTGTTTTGATTACTAAGTATCTTTATTAAGTCACAAAAGTGTCTCTAACTTATTATTAGGGGGGGGGGGAGAGAGAAAATCACCATCTATTCAAGACATCTTTATTGAATGCTGCAATGCTGGAAGCAAGGAGAGAAGCCTCATGCTTACACTCCAACATAGCTGTTATTTTATTATTGTGTCCAACCACCAACAGCATGAAGGCCATAATTCACTGGTGCAGAAGAATGACTTCATATGGTCCATTAAGTCCATTCCTCAGGGCATGCCTACACATATGAGCAAGTTACGAAAACAATATTTGCCATATTGCATCCCAAACTGTATGCAGACAATTACACTTTGTGCAATTAAAGTGCAATCAAAAGGATAAATGACAACAATGCCAGTAAATCCATGCCTTTATTGAGTCCTTGATGGCCCCTTTAGTGTATTACAGTTTGTTAATGTGCTGCTCTATGTATTTTTAATTGCCTCATTATAACCACTGATTTGATCTTCGAGCTGCAGCATAAAATGAGGAAGACGTGCTGTCTGAACTTTGCTGGTTGGGTGAGGGAAAGTCATACGCGGAAATAAAGTATTCGGTATCTTTGTATTTCTCATCCAGTCAAGCCAGGGAGATCTCTCTTCAGCTGATAATATGATCCCTGCTTAATATGATTGTTATGTACGTCATTTGTTTCTCAGAGGGGGATTTGAAAAGATGTAGATTTATAATTAGACTGTGTGTAATGGAACAATTAAATTTTATGCAAGGCTTTGCAAGTTCTCATTCCACACACTAATCAGAAACCAATTTTAGCTGGCATTCAACTGTTTAAGTGCCATGGAAACAGCATGTTACTAAGAATGAATGAAAGCTTTTTTTTTTTCTTTTTTTTTTTTGCCCAATAACGCAGACCTAAGTGCAACAACGCATGAAAAAAAGTTACTTTCTCTTTCAAAATTCACCTCAATTTTACTACAAATCATTAATTATTGTTAATATCCTTTATGGTCTTTGCCTTTTAGCCCTCTAATTTTACTGCTTTGATAAGCCACTTTTTGATCTACTTCAGCCAAATGCCAGAGTGATTCCACTAAGATAAAAGGGAACATAATTAGTATAAGAACATAAAGATGATGACATGATAAGTGCAAGTCTCAGTTTAGAAGGAGGTCAGCTGGGAAATCTTTGGTTCAATATGAGTTGAAGTCTGTGCATGTCGAAAACTTAAAAGGCAAAAATGACACAAGGGAAGGAGAACAGCAGCAGAAAGAGGAACGTGTGCTTGAATTAAAGGCTGCAAAGGTAAAGGGAAAGAAATGAGTTTGACGTTGAAAGTCACTTCTAAAGTTTTTGAAGTAACATCCCCCATTCTGAGGAGTTGCTACCATTTTTAATGTGATCTTTGTAAATTTTTATGTCCCCAGGACTAATTGTGAATAAATAACAATACTGGTAATAGTACTCCATTAATAGTAATTATAAATAAGTAACTAAATAAGTAATTATAAAGAGAGCATATTTCTCCCATATTGGCTTCTCTTCATTGCTCCCTGTTAAATCTAGAGTAGAATTTAAAATCCTTCTCCTAACATACAAGGTCTTGAATAATCAGGCCCCATCTTATCTCAAAGACCTCATAGTACCGTATCACCCCAATAGAGCACTTTGTTCTCAGACTGCTGGCTTACTTGTGGTTCCTAGGATACTTAAGAGTAGAATGGGAGGCAGAGCCTTCAGCTTTCAGGCCCCGCTTCTGTGGAACCAGCTCCCAGCTTGGATTCGGGAGACAGACACCCTCTCTATTTTTAAGATTAGGCTTAAAACTTTCCTTTTTGATCAAGCTTATCGTTACGGCTGGATCAGGTGACCCTGAACCACCCCTTAGTTATGCTGCTATAGGCCTAGGCTGCTGAGGGGGGTCCCATAATGCACTGTTTCTTTTAATTTAATTTAAGGTTTCTTCCTGTTAAAAGGGAGTTTTTCCTTCCCACCGTCGCCAAATGCTTGCTCATAGGGGGTCGTTTTGACTGTTGGGTTTTCTCTGTGTTATTGTAGGGTCTTTACCCACAATACAAAGTGCCTTGAGGCAACTGTTTGTTGTGATTTGGTGCTATATAAATAAAATTTAATTGATTTGAATTAAATAAGATCTTTAATCTATAATATGCTTTTCAATATGCCCAGCCCACCCAATAGTAACGGATCTTTAGTAAAACAAATGTTTTACTAAATATGTATTCTTCTTTTGGCTGCCCCCTTTATGGGTTGCCACAATGGATCTGCCTCAGTCTCACCAACCCTCCGTGGAGCCTCTGATGTACTCATTCTTATCTTGTTTTTCCTCATCACTCTCAATGAACAGCTTAACATCTTCAGCTCTGCCACCTCCAGCTGGGCCTCCAGCTGCCTTTTTGTTAGTGCCACCGTCTCCAAACCATACAACATGGGAGGTCTCACTACCCTCTTGCAAAGGTTCCCAATCACATTAAGATAACAATAAAGGTTACTAATTGTGTGTGTGTGTGTGTGTGTGTGTGTGTGTGCGTGCGCGCGTGTGTCTCTGTGTGTGTCTAAAAGAATGGAAAATAGAAAAAAAGAGGCATGCACTCACAATGGTAATGAGCACTACCAGTACCTCTGCAGCTTAGCGAAACAGAGCATTTATTATCAGCAAAACACATGTAGAAAAATGAAAAGTCAATAGTCAGAACCTAAATGCATACCCACATAAGTTGTAATGACTGCTAGCTTTGCAAACAGACAGACACACAGGTAAATTGACAGGGAATGGGAAATCGACTGTGAACAATAACCGAGCTGGCCAGTTTATGTAGTTGTCAATATTATATTCTTTGGTATTCCATATACATTGTTTTACTTGTGTTTAAGGTTTGATTAACAGACATTTAAGAGCGATGCATAATATTTCAGAGATTAATGAAAGTTGTAAATTGTGATTGTCGTACACGTGAACTAAAAAGTGACTTCCAGGCATGCCTGAGTTTAGAATAACTCCTTTACTTGTTTCCTTTTCTTCAGGAAGCAGAAACGAGACGCCTGCAGAGTGCAGCTCGGCTGCGTACCAAATGGCACACACTTCATGAACATTTTGAAAGCTGTATGAATCATAAAATGTCCTCTTATACTAGATCCTTCCAAACACATTCACACTGACAATATTCTGCCCACTTACAAAACTTGGAAAATAAAGTAGCAGGAACCAGGTGATAACACTACTGATTTTCTTTATCAATGAATTACTAGGTAGAGCACTATTTGGCAAAATATGACATGAACATTTTTTAAATTTCCAAAACTCCAACATGAACATTATACATACATTCCTGGTAGTGCATTGGTCTAACATATTCATTATTCATCTGTCTCCCAATGTTTATACACATTTTCACAATTTTTGCTAATTGGAAATACAAAAACACAAGCCCATTAGTACAACGTGGGTGCACTCTGCAGGCCTCTCCTCCCCTCCCTCCTTATCCCACTCAAAGAAAGCCTAAGCTGCCCAAAGTGCCTGTGCGAGCTTTATTCATGCAAAGCATAATTAAAATGAGCCTACTGTCTGTCAGTCTGCAAATGACCAAGATAATAATAACAGTAATAAGCCCAAACAATAAAAATAATAAGACTGGGAGGTGGGATGTCCATTAATGTGTATTAACATGCCTGGCAAAACTATGGGTCCCACATAACCTCCACTGTGGGGTAATTAAAAGATTTGGTTCTATACAATATATATATATATATATATATATATATATATATATATATATATATATATATATATATATATATATATATCGTGCTGCACACCTACTTTCATGCAACAAATGCTGTTTAGACACCACTTCATAGCCTCTAATGCTAGGACATCATCACCTAGGTGGGTGAAAGGGTATGGCGTCAGAACTCCAAGTTCACCCATCATCTTTATGGTTGGCCATTGAGAAGACAGAGATGACAGGTTCTCACTCACATTAACGAGCTGACAGCAACACGGTGGATGAGAGGGGATGGAGGGATGAAAGACAGAGAGCAATAAAACTGAGATGAGAAGCCCAAGGCCAACAAATGTACTCAGATCTTCTCAATCAAAAGATGAGCCCTCAGGAGGACCCGAGCTACAGGCAGAAGAAGGCCTATGTGTTCTGTATTTGTCATTTAAATAATTCTTCATCACAGCACAGAGCAAAAAGATCAAGATCAGACTTTTTGTTTTTAGTCTGGAGGCGATATTTTAGTGACATATATAATAAGTGATGTTGCTTAATAATCATATTTACCGTATCAGACCTTTAACATAATATGTAGGCAGTCACCTCTTTATTTTAAAGATTTGGAGCCTTGTTTTTGCTTTTTCTTATTCATCTTCTTCTGTGCAGCTCAAATTGGAAGCAATTTTACAATCCAGTATGTAATGGGGTGTCAGTGCACTTGTGTCTTGATATTAATGCACTACTCCAAACATTTGTGGCCATTTTGCCTTTCCATACCACTAACCATGATGAGCTTGTACCTCTTGTACAAGCTAAAGCAAGCTGTTCCTCTGGTGACTTTCAGTGCTGAATACTAATCCGGAGGTTACCCAAGTGGAACTTTTCTGCTTCAGATGTGGCAAGTTTCTGGTGATGGGAAATAACTGCCTTACTTTGAGGACTGCTGAGAATCCGTATGAAGATGGCGATGAGAAAAATGAGGATAGAGAGCAGGAGTGTTTGTTTTTTTGTGTTTGTGAGTTTTGTGTTAGTTCTGCTGCCGAGTCAGCACAGAAGCAGCAGCAGGAAGAGACCAGAGGATTGTTGATGCCAGACAGAAGTATCTCCTCAGGGGGATTCATTCTGTCCCCTTTAATGCTGTCAGCCAGTCTGTGAGCACTTTACAGTGTGAACATATGCACGCCTTTTTATTTGTATTGATTTATTTAGTTTTTTGTATGTCATTTAGTTACTGATGGAACTCGTACTTGCATGCTCGCCGTGTCTAAAGATCCTAAGCTCTAAGCTGTAGCTTCTGTTTAACTGTGCAAGTGAGCACAAATGTGAGTGTGTAACAGATAGTAAGGGTTTGTGTAACCGCAAGTTATTTGGCGGTTTTCTTACCAACACATTTTCCTCCTCAAAGCAAGCGTATGTCTGACCAAAGAAGCCAGTGCTCTTTATGTCATCCTGATACAGCCTGACTAGGTTGGTTGCGGTGGACTATCTAGCTGTATAGTTTTAAAAGTGCCCGATTCTACTGGCTGCAAGATAAGCACACAGATGCTCATTCAGACACACATAAGCATTAAATTCTTTTCTTAGTGAGGAAGGCAGCTTTAGGGGGAGTTTTCACAGGAGGAGGTGAGCTGTCAGGAATTCCAAGCCCTTGAAGTGTCAGAAATGGAAAGTCTGTGTATAAAGATACTGCAAGTGCCTGGCCAACCTACAGGAGATGTATATCTATCTACGCTGCATTAACATCAAACGGAAGCCTTTGGATGGGAGGCTTCTATCTCAAAATACCATTCATGACGACTGTCAGACCGCAAATGCTACAAACCAACGATGTTTTATGTCGGCAACAAGCTAAATTCTGGCATCAGCACCAACCACCTAAAGTCAGGTCTAGATTATCATCATAGACGCATAAAGTTTTCTTCGGTTCCACCCCCTCACTCTTCACACAAGGTTTTAAAACACCAAGAACTGTAAAACGGAAAAGATACTTTAATTGTCAAAAAAATTAATACATGAATATCAATCCAAGTGCGTTTCTCATGTCCCAGAACCATATAACATGAAGACATTGTAAAATATAAAATAAGGTGAAGACTTGCAAACCATTAAAACCCTGCAGGTAATAATGTGCAAACGTATCAGACCAGGGCCTTCTTCAATCTAGTTTTAATGCAACTGTGTGCCAAATATTTCCAGTGGGTAACTGCAGCAGCAGGTTTAGCTTTTAGCAGAGGTGGGAAGGAACAAAGTATTTGTACTTAGGTAGAATTTTCAGGTATCTGTACTTTGAGTATTTATTTTTCTGACAACTTTTTACTTTTACTCCCTACATTTTTAAGCAAATATCTGTACTTTCTATTCTTAGCATTTTCAAAACAGACTCGTTACTTTAGGTCTAACACACTTGAGGGGAGTTATTATTTCACATCACTGCGCCTTCAAACATCAAACCGATCTGAGCCTAAATAGAGGGAACAATAACACATAAAAGACAGATATTGGTGTATCCATCACCTGGGCTTATCGCATGCAAATAGATGAAAAAGGCAAAACCATATAATTTATGCATCATTTTTAGCTCTGTACTCAGGGGTTACAGTGGGCCGGAACGATCAGGAACGGCGTTTGCTGTGCACATGTCTGTAAGTTGTGGTCGCGGTAATTCAGCATCTAGCTAGCGCTACAGAGGGACCATAAAGGGAATAAGGTGTTGTGGCAGGTAATTTCAAATACAACGTTTCAATCAGCTGAACAAATATCAGCAAACACACAAATGGTTTGTGTGCAGTCTGTCGCACAGTATCTACTGAAGGTCCAGCTGCTGTATTTCCAGGGAGAGACAAGAGTGAGAGGGAAGTTCACTCAAATAAAGATGTAAGAAAGAGGACAGGAGAGGAAGAAGAGAGGTTAGATTTAAAGGTAAGGACTGCTCAGTGACATTTGATAAACTGGATATTTATATGATGTGAAGTTGTTTTTTTCACATTGTGAAGTGCCCTGTAAAACAAACGGAGGTATGCTAACTGTGCTATTCAAAGATTGCATGAAAATACTGAAGTTCGGTGCAGGATTAACAGGCCAGCTTGCCATACTGTGGTGAATTTACGGTAAAGCTCTATGTTGGTGCACAGCGGCTGTGGTGTTCATGGTCAGAGTTAGGTTACATCAAGTGTAGCAGCGATAAGTCTGAATTTAAGCTGATGATGCTTAGATTCATTCACTGAATTCAACCTTTATTCCAACTGTGTACAGTCAGTATAAAGACAGTATAAAGCATATAGTGTCAGTGTAGAGCAGTAAACATCAGAGCAGCAGCAGCAGCAGCAGCAGCTGATCACAGCCTTCACACAAAGAACATCTACTGGAGATCACAATAGAAATTATTGTGAGTTTTGATTCTTTTCCCCATGCTGAGCCACTACAACTGATTTCTCTCCACCTGCCAAATCCCACTTTAACTTCTGACTGTACTAATTTCTCTGTTTAGGTGATGATGCACTCATACAGCTACATTATAGGCAAGAGCGATTAGAACCTTTTTCTTTTAAATCCTATTTCTTTTTCCTCTGCTCATGTCCTACATAGCAGTGTTCAAGCTGAGTACATTCATTAGAGTTAGAATTAAGATTGAAATAAAGGTTGTAGTCCACTGTAATATTATTATTTTATAATTTCATTAATATAGTACAAGGTTTAGTTAGCTTTGCACAAAAAGCTGGTAGAAACGTCCTTCAAAGAGCTACTTTTACTTTCTTACATTGAGAACATTTCAGAGCCTGTACTTTTTCACTTTTACTTGAGAAGAAGAAGAAGTTGAATCAGTTCTTCAACTTTTACCAGAGTATATTTTAATGCAAGTATCTTATGTAAATAATGTCTGTACTTTTACCGCCTGTGGCTTTTACCACAGAGACATGCAGTTGTAAACGGTGCAGTAGACACTTTGACATTGTTCTGCTACAATAGGCAAGACCTTCCTGGAAATCTGACCTTCTAATCATCTGAATGGTAGCACATGTCGATCCAAATCTCATATACACTATACCGCCAAAAGTATTTGCTCGTCTGCCTTCACACGCCTATGAACTTGGGTGGCATCCTAGCACAGTATCATGCTAAAATTGACTGAGCTCCTGAGAGTGACCCATTCATTCACAAATGTTTGTAAGAAGCAGCCTGCATGCCTAGGCGCTTGGTTTTATAAACCTGTGGATGTGGAAGGGATTGGAACACCTGAATTCAGTTGTCTGGACAGGCGAGCGAATACTTTTGGCAATGTAGTGTATACCATTTAGCATTAATGGAGCCTTGACAGTCAAGCAAATTGCTCATGCCACGTGCACATAATTCAGGTGAGAATGCAACATCCAGGTTTTAATTCTTCAGAGCACGAGAAAATGTTCCACTTTGCCTGAGCTTATATTAAATTAGCTAATCATAGCTGTTTTTAATGCAGCTCTGCAGAAGGTCCAGAAGACAGCATCGCTATTTCTTTTGAGCCTTGTCCCTAAAGAAACTTCTCTTTGTTCTCTGAATCATATAATGACATTATGTCCAATAGACGATGAAACTCGTAGACTTTTGTATTTAAACAAATGCAATGCATCCACTTTTTTCACACGTCAGCCGCACACTGCATGAGCATGAAATTGCTGCCAGTCACATGCTACATCAGATTATGTTTTTGAATGCCTCAGTACACAGCCAGTTTCATATAAACAAATCAGACTAAATTACAGGCGCGGAAGAGGGGCACATATGCTTATTCTTGTTTATTATTCTTGTTTTAGGAGATAAAAATGCCATGGGGTAAAGCCACTGGGAACTCATTTTGGGTCAATATTAAAATGAAAGTGACACAAAGCTAAATGAAAGACCGGGGAAGTTATATGGCAAGCACTTAGAAGCAAGATAAGTAAGCTGCTAGGCAGCAGGAATTTCAGTTAGACTTTCCCTTTTAAAAGCATCAGCATGACAAACTTTGGAGATCAATTATCTAACAAGCCATCAACACTTTCATGTGTGCAGACCGTTTTTTAAATATATATTTATTTATTTCGATTTTTCTCATACAGAGACTGCAGCAGCACTACGCTGTGTGATCCACACATGGCAAGTGTTTCTAAGGCCGCTGCTGCTGCTCTTCATTTAATTACTTTAATGTACTTATGACTTATTTTTTAAGACATTACATTGACCTTGACCTCTCTACAGTGGTCAGCCACAGAAAGCTAAATATGACATACAGACCAGAAAATGAATTAAAAAGACACATTTGTCACAAGGTTTATCTTTCTGTATTAACTTATTGGTTTATGGTTATGGCCTCCCACATCTTTTCATTCATTACCTTTTTAGTAAGCCCTATCTAAAATATGCCATATAGACTATATGTCCTTTGAGTGCTCTATTCTGTAGGACATTGCGCCTTCACTAACCCAATAAGAGCTTGGAAAGATGATATAGTCAAGACAAAAGCCCAAAAGCCCAGCTCTTAGCCTCAGTGAAACACACTAATGGAAACAGATAGCATTCAGTTTGCTAAACAGGGAGCAGTGGACTGTATTTTCAAATTCAAGCACGATCAATGTAAAATATGTAACTGTCTTAGAGAAATGTTGTGGTTTGGAGGTTGCTTAAAGAGAAAATCTCGTATGTGTGGATGTGTCTTTGGTGTGTGTCTTACCCACGGTGAGCTGACCGGTCAGTTGTCCCTGTTCATTCCTAGCATTGACAGTCACATTTCTGTCTGACTGGAGGATCAGTGGACTGTCCTAAAGGAAACAGGAGAGAGAAAGATGATTAAGAGAGTAGCAACATGTATATTTCTTACACTCTCACAAGCATAACAATAAATACCAAAATAGCTTCAGAGTTTCCATATGCACCTATTTTCTTTACTTTCTTTCTGTCCCTTGTGGGCTCTCACTTCTCTGGACACTGTTCAACCAACCAACCAATACTGTTTCCACTTGTATCGGCTGTCACACTTTTACTCTTAACTCCCTCTCCTCCGCCAGCACAACATACTTTGCATTTAATTTGCATAATCCATTCAAAATGCCATCCATTTGAGATTGTGTTTGCTTGGTTTGAATTGTATCTGCGTTTATGTCTGTGAAAAGGCAATTATTCACAACCTAAATGATGTAAATGCAAGTGTGACCCTGACCTCTGCTTTCCTCTTTTAAAGTCAGTCTGAGCCACATGCTGCTGACTTTGGTTTACACTGAGTGGATGTGTGTTGCAATGAATGCAAACTTGATGTCTGCCATTTTCATTAGCTTACAAAAACAATCTAACATCTCCTTTCACTCTCCCTCTCTCTCTCCCTCTCTCTCTCTTTCAGAACCACCCCTCCCATCTTTCTCAGTCTGCTGACTCTTCCCACTTATATACTTAACCAAGTTTCCCCTTCTTTCATTATACCTCTGCACTTGCATCATTTTCTTTTTTTTATTCTCATTCTCTTCTCCGCCTCTCTCACTCTACCCTTTAAATTGCTTATTTGTTTTGGCTGCATGAAACGAATAGCTCACAGGTGACCCAATTTCTCTGTTGATTTCCCCAAATTAATATCTTGCTGCATTCCAGTCTGAATTCCAAATGAGCATTGTGTTAAAATTGGAAAGTCGTTGATCCGTTGAAATGGGGGAAAAAAATCCTTTTTTCCCCACTTTCCATCCTCTTCGAAGCGAATCTCCCTCATTCACCCAGCCATTCTCACGTATAAACAACATGTGGCAAACAGCATTTGTGTCTGACTGCACAGGATGTGGGCACCTCAGATCCACACTTTGATAAACACATATTCTTGATGTGAACACATACAAACATTAACTTAGGAACATCTCAAAGAACTCCAGCTTTTGTGCATGCATACACAGACACACATAATCTAGTCATACAGACGCGGGTGACAAACTTGCCAAACAACAAACGAGTGCTCCACTCATTTTATTGTACAATGCATCGCTTTTCTGTTTCCTAACACATGTACACTGGATTAATTATTTTCAGTGGGGTGTGTGATAGGCTTCCCTGTATTATCTTTCCACTTTGTTAAAAGTGCAGGGTGCTTTGAAAAATATGACAGATGTAATGTGCTTTCATTCCAGCTCAATGGGGGGTATGCACGAACATGCCTGATCTTGTTCTATTAGGGCACGACTCTGTCATTTTGAAGTGCAACCATCGATGAGAGGTCTTATTTGGTTAAGCATTTATATACAAATGCATGGATATAAGGGGTCCAAATAATTACCGCATGTTAAACAGTTGCTGATGTCTATTTATACAATAACTGATAAAGCCAACCAAACTGAATGGTTTTCTGGAATGTGAGAAAAATTAACAATACTGGCTTGTCCTTCTTGATGAGAAAATTGTCAGTTCTCTCTAAAGGACATTAGCAGTATTCAAAGATCGGAAATCAAAAGCTTTTCGTCACTTGGATGACTAATTCTATTAAAGTAAGATCTTGTATTCACTCATGTTGGCACACTATACTTCAATGATCTTTATTGTCGCTGTAAAAAATAAAGAGAAATTTATTATGATGCATTAGCCCATTCCGCTAGTTCAGAACATGTTCCTACTATGTGAAAAATGGGCTATAGACACAATCATCAGATAATTAAAGGCCCCTGGCAGCTGCATAATGAATGTCAATGTCAATTTTATTTCTATAGCACATATAAAAACACTGTTGACCAAAGTGTTTTACAAGATTAAAAAAATAAGCAAGGTGAATAAAATAGATTAAAGCATCAAACATAAAAACCAAAAAATACAATAAATATGATGCAATAAAACAAACTAAAACTAACACATTGAAACAAGAGATACCACAACATAAAACCTGATGGGACTCAAACTAAACTTGAATTAAAAGCCAAGGTAAAAAGGTGAGTTTTTAGAGAGGATTTAAATGGCTGTATGGACTCAGCAGTACGAATATAAAGTGGCAAATTATTCCATAGTCTCTGGGTTGCGACTGCAAAAGCCCGATCCCCTCTATGCTTAAAACAAGACCTCGGCTGCACTAAGAGCACCTGGCTAGATGATCTCAGTGCTCTTTTAGGGTTATATAGTTTGAGCAGCTTAGCCAAATAGCTGGGGGCCATTCCATTTAAAACTTTAAAAGTAAGTAAAAGAATTTTAAAATCAATACAAGATTGGACAGGGAGCCAGTGTAAACCTGCTAAAACTGGAGTGATGTGTTCATGCTTTCTATCACCTGTCAAAAGACGTACAGCAGCATTTTGGACTATCTGCAAAATGATGAAGAGACACAATAGTTTCTGTCTTGTTTCCATTTAAGGTAAGAAAATTCTGTGTTAACTAGTCTTTGAAATCATGAAGACAGTTAAACAGAGGCTCCACTGGGACAGAAGCATCCAATTTAATAGGGAGATAAATTTGGATGTCGTCTACATAACAATGAAAGGGAAAATTGTACTTCCTAAAAATCTCTTCCAAAGGCAGCATATATAATGAAAACATGACTGGACCCAAAATGGACCCCCGAGGCACACCACAAGAAATAGGGGCTGCGGAAGAGGAACATTCCCTCAGGACTACAGAAAAAGACCTCTCAGACAAATGATTTAAAACCATGACAAAACTCTGCCTTTAAGACCAACAACATGTTCAAGTCTAGATAAAAGAATGCAGTGACCGGCCATGTCAAAGGCAGCAGTCAAGTCTAAAAGAAGCAAAACAGCAGAATAACCCGAGTCAACAGTTAAAAGAAGGTCATTAAAAACTCTTAAAAGTGCTGTCTCGGAGCTGTGATGGGATCTAAAACCAGACTGAAACTCTTCACAAACACCATGAGTATTTAAAAAGGTTTGAAGTTGATTAAAAACAACCTTTTCCAATATTTTGGACATAAAAGGTAGTTCAGAAATCGTCCTGTAATTAGTAAGAACATTTGTCTCAAGATTTTTCTTTTTAATAATAGGCTGCACAACAGCATGCTTGAAGGCAACTGGTACACAGCCTGATAAAAGTGAGGCATTTAGTATGAAGGTGAATCTTGGTCTAAAGCAGCCTGTGAGTGTGAAGACTGTAAAGAGGAGATTTTACCTACAAAGTGTTTCAAGAACTGACCATAAAGTGCAGAAGAAGCCTCCATAGCAACAGCATCACAGGGGTTAATAACAGAATTAAAAATATTAAAAAGAACTCCAGGTTTGTGACTCTTCCTGGAAATCAGGTTAGACAGAAAATCGGATTTTGCAGCTTTAACAGTCCTCTGATATTCTGATAAATGGTCATGCAGGATCCCTAAACACACTTGGAGTTTGTCCCTCTTCCACTTCCTCTCGGCGCGCCGACATTCGCATCTGAGAGCGCAAGTGATGTCATTCAGCCAGGGCTGATGTGATGATTTGGTACGTTTGATCCTGAATGGAGCGACAGAATCCAGGATACCAGAACATGTTGAGTTAAAAACACTAACTTAACTTTTCAATGTGTTGGTCAGCACAGAGGTTGGCATCACAAAGGACAGCTTTAGAGAAAGCGGAGGAAAACTGAGCAGCAGTCGCAGCATTTATTGTGCAAAAAATGCTGCACATGTCTCTTGCTGTTCAACCCCTGGTTACAAACCACAATATTAAAAATTACAGTAAAATGGTCTGATATCCCACAGTCCTTAATTTCAGCGATGCAGACATGCACACTGCATGAAAGCCCCAGATCAAGCGTATATCCTTTTTTCATGAGTTGGATCACTCACCCACTGAGTTAGATTAAAAGAGTCAATAAGGGTGAGAAAGTCATTTACTTGGGGTCCACACTCACAACAAACATGGATGTTAAAATCACCAACAATTAAAACACGGTCGTATTTCAACATGAGACTCCCCAAAAAGTCACCAAAGTCCTGGATGAAGTCCTTAATGCATTTTGGTGGACGATACAACAGTGCGCAGAGGACTGAGGGAGAGGAGTTCAGTTCCAAAAGCTGTCCTCAAAGCTGGGGTAGACGACAAGTGTCAGCTGCCGGTAGCACAAATCGGATTTAAATATTGATGCTAACCCGCCATCTTTGACAGTGGTCCGAGGAGAGTTAAAAACTGAACAATCGGGGGAGAAGTTCTGAGAAAGAAGACGACTCACCGGGTCGAAGCCATGTTTCCGTCAGGAACATAAAATCCAGATCTGAGGAGTTGAAAAGGTCATTTAAGATGAAAGTCTTGTTTACCAGTGATCTGGTATTCAACAGAGCCATCCAAAGCCTTGTCATGCTAGTACTAGCAGGAGCTCATTCCAACAGGTGAAGGTTTCCATGATTCATGCCACCTCTGGAGGACCGCACCCAACGCCAGACAGGAGGAGGCCCCTCTGGCCGATCCGATAGAACAGGAGGACCAACAGGTTGGATCCAGCGCTGGCATCTGAATCTGGACTAATGCCAGAGCGCAGGAAAAGAAGGCAACACATTGGTAATATTATGACAGTTTGTCAATCCTACAGATTTCAGGTAAGTCTTGATGCGTATCCGGATGCCCCCCGTTTTCTCCGTCTTTTCGAATGCCTTCTAGAGAGAATGGGGAGTGGTAGGCGGAGTAGACACTCAGGTGTGCTCACCAATAATGGAGGAAGATTTCTTGGCGTATTTCTCAGATTATATGTTTGCAGTTTAGTCAGACAAAGACTCAGAAGTGTTAGGCGATCACAAACAAGTAGAGCAGAGCCATCAGGACAGCATAGAAGGAGAATTAACAGCAGACAAAGGAGCCCGGGAAGACGGAGATGGCTCGCCATGCACACTGGCGCCATCTTGGACGGCCTGGATTTACCTGGTGTTATTGTTTGCATCCCTTAAAGTCACTATGAGAATGCTACAGAGGAAATTCAGTTCCAAGGATCATAGTTTATATTTAGTATGCATACTACTTTAGCTGCCTCTTGCACACAAAAACCTCACAGCAAGAAGGCCTAGGTTTGAATCCACCTTGGCCAGGGCCTTTCAGTGTGGAATTTGTATGTTCTCCCCGTGTCTGCGTGGGTTTTCTCCGGGTACTCCGGTTTCCTCCCACAGTCCAAAGACATACAGTTCGTGGGGTTAGGTTAATTGGTGTTTCTAAATTGCCCGTAGGTGTGAATGTGAATGGTCGACTGTCTCTCTGTGGTAGCCCTGTGACAGGCTGGCGACCTGCACAGGGTGTACCCTGCCTCTCGCCCCATGACAGCTGGGATAGGCTCCAGCCTCCCCGTGACCCTGAAAGGGATAAGCGGAAGAGAATCGTGTTCCTAGTGTGGACAAACACACTCGTTTATCCTGAGATAAATTTTGTTCTTTTTAAACTGTAAAGTTGAACACAGAGTTACACAGACACACACATGCGTAAAACTTTAAAAAATAAATTTAATAAAGTTGGCAATGTTTACCAAAAAGTTTGCCCCAGCCTCTACTGATAATGTGCTTAGAGTTTATTCATATGCTGCCATGATTAGTGCCTCTGTTCTATCCTCCAGTCCAGATTTGCCCAGCTGTTGGTAGGATTTTTTGAGGTCAGCCACTTCTTTTATCTGCTGGTGGTACATGCCATGCAGGGGCCTGTCCTTCCGTGATGGTTCCTGTTCTTTCTCCTCTTCTTTCTTGGGTTTTTGCTTCCATAGGGTATTCACTAAGCATGCAATCATTTGTGGCCGTCTTCCTGATGTGTTCATGGCAAGGTATCTGACAACTGGCAGGGCGTAGGTGTTGATTGCCTTGATCTTGTTCTTCACATTCAGCTGACTCTTCAGGACTTACCTTACTCTCTGGAGGTACTTGGTGGTTGCAGCTTTCCTAGCAACATCTTCACGAGTCCTATTTGACTGTGGGATTCAAAGGTACTTGTAGCTATCCTCAATGTCTGCAATGTTACCTTCTGGTAGTGCAATCCCCTCAATTCTGACTACTTTCCCTCTCTTTGTTACCCTCCAACAATGCCAAGAGAGCATATTTCTCCCATATTGGCTTCTCTTAATTGGCTCCCTGTTAAATCCAGAATTGAATTTAAAATTTGTCTCCTCACATACAAGGTTTTGAATGATCAGGCCCCATCTTATCTTAACCCAATAAAGCCAAACATCTCATCGGGGACACAGTGTACATCAAATATCCTGCTGTTTGTGGACTTTTGGTAACAACATAACAACCCTATATTGGCTGTGAAGCGCAGTTTCTCAGCTCTCAGAAACCGTTTGAATTTTTCTGATAGGAAAAACAGTTGTGTAAATACTGTAATTCAAAGTGCGTTTGATCAGACGTGTTAACCAGCTTTTTACGGCAGGTAAGGGCAGGTCACAGGTTGTTCTAATGTTGTTCTCCGTATTCCCATTGAACTCTTAATGAAGACTCTTAGGGTCCCGTTGATCTTGTATTGTATAGTTCTAGGCATTCCAGGACCCATGTGTGCAGCATTGAATTATAGGTTTTCTTGTAATCAATCCAGGTGGTGCACAGGTTGGTCATTCTTGTCTCACAGTATTGGGTGACTGTTCTATCTACCAGTAGCTGGTGTTTTGCTCCTCTATTATGTCTATCGATTCCATTCTGGGCCCTGCTGATGTATTGAGCCATGTGCCTGTTCATCTTAGCTGATGTGATGCCTGAGAAGAGTTTCCATGTTGTGCTGGGGCAGGTTATTGGCCAGTAGTTGGATGGATCCGGTCCCTTCTGGGGATCCTTGGGAATAAGGACCATCCGGCCTTCAGTCAGCCATTCTGGGTGTGTCTTAGCCTTTAGCGGCTGGTTCATTTGTGCTGCCAGGCAGTTAGCGTCTTGATCCAGTAGGTGTGAATCATGTCAGGTTCTTCATATTTGAGACTACATGTCTGCCACTGTGATGGAGAGTGTTCAGTGTGGTTGCTGTGGTCTGCTCTTAGATGCACTGGCCACATTGTTGTTGTGTGTTGCATCCTTCTCTCATATGCTCTTCCAGTATTGCTCCATCTCCAAATGGAGAACATCTGGTTTATTCTCCTGGCTTCTATCTCTCTGGTATACCTCTTTAAGCAGTTAGCCAAGGCTGTAAGGCTGTATGGCTTGGCACTGTTTAAGGCCTAAAAAAGCCACCTCCAAAACACCTTTCTGCAGCTCTGAGAGCTAATAGCCATGCTGCCTTGATCTTGGCCTCTTCTTTTCCATAGCGGGTACTGCTCCTTGTGGCTGCTCATCTTATAGCCAAGCATCTCAAGGATCACTGTTGCCATGGTATAGATCAGCTGGTTGTTTTATATATATATATATATATATACACTGAAGGGATATTCATGCTATATGATTGTCTTTACTAAATCTACATTTATTTCCCAGAGAAATTTGTCTGGAAAAAGCATAATTGATTAAAATACACAAAGTATAGGATGTTTGGTTTCAGCTAAGAACAGATCATTCTAGGTATGTCCTTCTCACTAATAGATTAGTAATAATAAGACGCCAGGACTCTGTCGGGTGGCGATGGTGAGCCTGACGGAGACCAAACAAGCGATAAAGAGAGACTCCGAGGCCATTCAGAAGATCCAGCTGTTGTTTAGCACATTTCTTGCTTGGTATACGATGTAACCAAAGCTGATAAACTGACTATGAAAGCTGCAACTGAGAAACACAGTGTGTGAATGCTCCATGCCTCTGCCCAGTTTTACACTGGATAAGGCATGCATTATTTGCCCAGATATCTGTCAACTGTTTGAAAATGGCTTAATTAAATTTAATAATTGAACTCCTTATTCCCATGTGTTTTTGTTTCATCTCTGTTTCGATAAACGAACATGCAAAAACAAAAGCTTTAGAAAGAAAACACACACACACAGCAGTAGCTAAGATCAGAAAGACACTTGTTTATTTATAATTTTCTTCAATCCACACACACACACACACATTATATATATATATATATATATATATATATATATATATATATATATATACACATATAT
>JAMQGT020015412.1:0-12677 GCA_024447675.2 Pterophyllum scalare | reverse complement strand
CTGTGTACCTTACTTGGTTCCAGTTGCGTATTGCTTAATTACATCTGCGATTTTCCCTACTCTGATATTTTTATCAGTTTTCTTTGATTAATCCAATCATTACTGGCTAGCTTAGCATAAAAATGCCATTGTGGCTAACAGCTACCAGGCAGCAAGTTAAATTAAACTGAAGGTAATTTTATACTCACCTGGAGAAAACTGTGGTTGGCATCTTTTTTCTTTTTTGTCTTTCTGGCATTTGTTTCAATCTTACCTGATACTTAATACTTAAATTCAGTTGTCATGAAGTCATTACTTTGTCCCAAGGGTCCTATGTTCCCTAGGATTAATAGGAGGACAGATACACTACCAAAAATACACATAAAACTCTGCCTCTACATATACTCATCAGCCACTTTATGTACCCCTATTCAACTCCTTTGTAACTAATATCTAAACCAGCCAATAACATGCAAACATGTCTTCATGCATGAATGCATTAAGAGGACACACATCCATCTCCAGGGTTTACAGACAGTTCAGATTACTGGTGCTGGTGATGTAAAGGTGTGTGCCATGTTTTCTTGGCACACCGCTGACCTTGTCCATCCTTTTATGACCACAGAGCACCCATATTGCGATGGATGCTTCCAGCAATGTTGAATCTATTCAATAAAGTATTAAGGTAGTCCTGAAGGCAAAAGGAGTTCCAACCTGGCACCTGCAAGGTGTACCTAATGAAGTGGCTGAGAGTGTATGTGATTCGCAAGGTCCTTTGTTTCTCAAAATATACAATTGTGATGAATAACAAATAAATTGAAAAAATAATAAAATTGTATTCCACTTGAACTCAAAGTAAATCACTCGTAGATAGATTGTTGAAGCCATCTTTCAAAAGTTCTGGTAGAGTCCAAAGAATCAAAGTGTGTCACCATTATTGGAAAAATGACTGAGAACTAGGATAAAAATTAATAAATAAATACCAGAAATTTTGCAACGTGTTCACGGCTGAACACATGGTCATGGCATTCGTCATTTGACAGTCTCCTCTCACAGAGCAAACACAGAAATCCTGCTTCTGGGGAATCAGGTCTTCTGACAAACAAGTCGTACATGACCACGAACTGCATGCCTGCAATGAAGAGGGAGAGAGCGTAAAATGCACTTGCAATGCACCTGTGCATACCGGTAAGACCGTTAGAAAGACTTTTGGCTGTAACTCAAGAAATCATTACATGTTTATACATAACTTAGGCTCATCCTCCCCTTAAAATGTCCACGTTCAACATAAAATGTCAGGGTGAGACACCTCATGGATGTTCACAGACTGGAATAAAACCACTGATTAGCGTTTCATCCAATTATACTGTCCTCTACAAGTGTTTAGGCATCCATTTTGTAGCCTTGTGCATAAGTGTCACTGCAGTATTTGTATGTTTATAGCCATCAGGTCCACAGAATTTGAAAATTAAAACTTGGGCACGTGTTATTTGTTTTAATGGTATAATTGCCCTGCATTAAAATCACCAGATTCCAAACAACAGAATTTCCCCAGTGGATATGTGCAGGTGGTGAGACTGGAGGAAATCTAGGAGAGTTTGTGTTCACATTTCACATTTGGTGGGATGCAAAACTTAGTGATATTCATCCTCATCAAAGTCTTCATAGGCATGTTTTATTGAAGCCTGGACAGACAGATTTAATCTGCAACTTAAGTGGTTGGCGGAGGTACAGCAGTAATTCTAGTTTTACTCACCAAGTAGAGGAAATGGTTCATTTTGCTGGAGTTTGCTATAAGTTTGACATGGTGGAACTGCACAGGTGTAAAACAGAAACATGCACGGGTCAGATAAAAAGGATTGTATTAAAGTGACCATTTCAATTACTACAACAAAGAAATAGCTTTATCGCTAACCTTCATTCTTTAGGACATCGTGCTGTTGTTCAAGTCCATTCAGTACTGTAGTCAAAGAATAAGACAACATAGTTATTTAAGTTTTCTTTTGGAAAAAAAAAAACTTATTTACAGATTACTTATATACTTATTTACATATTTACTGGGAAAGGATACTTCGTGTACTATACTGTAATGTGCATTTCAATATGGATTAGGTTGCGTCTAGGCAACTCCACTTGATTGCTGCAGTGCTGCACTCATAGTTGCACTACTGTGAGGTCCTCTCATCTTGAGATTCATAGCAACTACTGGAATACCAAGACTCTTCCCTGATTACAGTTTGGCTGGACAGCCATGTCTTGGAAGATTGTTGGTGGTTCTTGGGCACCTTCAGTGCAACTGTGTATAAACTTTGCTCTCCTACTGCTCTTCCCTCTTTAGTTAGAGGCAGGCAGAAGTTGAAGAGGCATCTCAAGGAGCACTGAAAGAACTTTAACTGAATACTGTGAAGATTTAGGAGTATACAATGAAACCAGCAATTCTGCAAAGCAAGATAAAAATCAGGAAACAGGTCTCATGCCTTCTCTCAGCTTGGGAACGAGATGACTATGCCCCTGATGTTTCAGTTCCTGGAACAGCCTTGGAGAATGGTACAGCTTCAAGGTAGCAATAGTGCACTATGTTCCAGTCCTATGAATAATTGTGCCCTAAGCCAAGTGGTTCACATTATACAATAAGCGTGCATGCATGTTTTTAAAATAAGACTCAACTTTCCCCAACACAAACTGTTGGAAAAATGAGCTCTGAGATAGTATGACAACCATTTTTGTATAATAAATATGTTTGTTACGTATCTGTATTGCTCATTAAAGTTGACTGTGTACATGGGGAATTTTTCTATAACCTTATTACAAAGAAACACATTCTGTACAAACAAGCATAGGGCAGAAGTGTGAAGATGCATATGTCTGGTAACCTTCCTTCAACCTGTCTGAGTTTCAGATCTATACGGTAGTACCTGAAGGTTAATTAGTGAGGTTATACTAATGTCGTGTGTTTAATTATAGCTATAGTAAGGTGCAAAATCAACTGCACTAAGCGGAACATTGGAAACATCAGTGTTTCTGTTACTTCCTTTGTTTTATGTGCCTTCCTGTTTCCTGTTCATGTACTCAAGTGTGTGTGTTTAAGAATGACTGTAGAAGTAGTTATCCGGTTGACCCCCTCCAGATACAAATGAACGGGATGTTCAAAACTTTTCGCTACACCCCTACCCCCTGCTACCATCCCCTAGCCCCCCTACTCCTCAAAAGGTCGGCTGTTGACCCCACCAATAGACATGAATGGGTTTTTCAACCCCCCAAGGAATGTGTGTGTCTTAAGCTCAACTATGGTGAAAAGGACTATTGAACATCAAAGTGGAAAACTTGTCTATAAAAACAAGTTCAAATAATCCTACAGAACACAGTTTTGACTTTACTGTGTACACATTTCTGCTTTATTACAATATCTTGTAATAACAAAACTAAAGAGGAAATATTTAAGGAGTCTCTTCTTACCTTCTCCAAAAGTAGGAGGGGTGATCCCTACAAATACTGAGAATGGAACATCAAGAACCTGACAAAATACAAAATTCTCAATTAGCAATGACAAAAAGAAAATAATGTCTGCAGGAAATGATTATTTTACACTGAGGCCATTTACACATAGTACAGCAGTCAGACTATCAACAAAGGCTTAAGTGCAGCTGTTTGTTGTTTAAGATAAAGTATACTTCTTTGAGTACTGACTCAATAGCAGGCCAATGAGACCTTATCCCTGCCATCTAACTAAAGAGCCCCCACAGCACTCCTCTGTACAGTGTACAAGATGGGGACCCCCAGCATGGTTCATTAATTGGCATTTTACCTTCAGAACAATCTCTGTTGGTCTTCTTTCCTTCTCTTCTTCCCATGCCTCTGACCTCAGTACTTGTTCATCCTGCAAATTCTCCCAGCCAAAATGCAGCCGCCAGGGATTCTCAAACAGCTAAGAGTAGAAGACAAAAGTCACTCATTACAAATGACAGTATGTTTCATCAGTCACCTGCAGCTCATGTGTTTAAAACAGTAGTTTTGATGAGCTGATTTGATGAGCTTTTCCCATGGTAGATTAAGAACTAGATGTAGTAATTTAAATACAGCCTATAAGGCAGTGGCTCTATAGTGTAGTGGTTTATTCATTTGCCTAATGACTGAGGGCTTCCTCGTTTGATCCCAGGAGAAGACATGAAGCCGGGGGGGTCATCAGGAAAGGCATCAGGCATAAAATTATGCCAAATGAATGATGTGTCACTATGTACTGTGGTGACCACTTTTTTTTTCTGGGGTGACCAGAAGGGTAGTTGCTTTATATATGGCAAGAAACTCTTTTCAATTCAAATGAATTTGAAAGTCAAAATTTGGTATGATCACATTTATTCTTCAGCACAGTCTTTTAGGTAAACTTTGTCAATTCTTCCAGCGGTCTTCAGGAATAGTTCTCTCCAGGCATCTTGAAGGACATTAAAAGCTCTTCTTTGGATGTTGGCTGCCGTTTATTCTGCTCTGTGATGACAATCCCACAGTGATTCAATAATGTTGAGGGCCAGTGCTAGAGATGCCAATCCATGACTGATGGTGTTACATTGTATATTTTTCTATCAGGTATACTTTTACTGCACAGGCAGTGTGTTTGGGATCATTGGCAAAAAATAAATAAAATGAAGCTGTTGCCAATCGAGACACTTTCTATACTGCATTACACGGTGGATCAATTTCTAATAGTACTTTGTTCATAATTCCATCAATTTTGTCCCAAACAGCACACCACAAATCCCAAATACCACAGGCTGAAATACAGCCCCAAACCACAACTTCCATTGAGACCATTATTGCTGAGGCTTCAGTGAACAGTAGATGGTCACCTGTCCATCTCAGGTCCTGTGTCTGGCATTTCCTAGCTCCCCACCCCACGGACATGACTTCCAGTTTTGTTTGGGTTTTTTTTAGGCTTATTTCGTCCTCCAGTTGTGATATCAATACGTGGAAAGTCCTACACGTGACAGTCTAAATGTCTTTGTGGTACCTTGTGTTGCAGAGCTGCACTGGAGAAACAAAATCTACTGCTGTATCACTTTGGCTGAAACCAACCATTTCAGTAACTTATAACAACTCAAAATCTCACCAGTGTGTGTACGACATGTTTTCGTGATAGTAAGTGTGGCTCAAGGAAGGCCTGACGGACACACTCTCGACAAGCAAAGCACACGTAAAAAGGCTCTGCCTCAACTTCAGTGGTAATACAGGACACAATCAAGGCTGTACCTAAAATAAAAAAACAAAAGCAAATTAGATTGTATACAGTATTTCTCAAATTGACAGAACAAAAATACTGTGAGCAAACTCACCAATGACTGGTTGTTTTTTCTTGAAGCACTCCATGACATATGAGTGTATGCCAAGATGAAATTGAGCTGTGATAAGGACAAAGAATTGACCAACAGGGGACCATGTGTGACTTTTCTAATATACAAAAACATAAATGTGTGACCACAATTAATTCTGCAATATTAAAATACTAATCAAATATTTAAATATAGTATACCTCTTGTATAGCTTCCAAATCCTTCAGCTGTAAGAAGGGAAAAAAAATAATTAAACAAGTTCAATCAATTTAGATGAGCTTATTACACAAATTCTGACAAGAAAAATCAGAAGAGTACCATCAAAGATTCTCCACATCATCTGGGTAAGAACAAAAGGAAGAGTTTTTACTACAGCTTAAAGATTTTTGCCATAACAGCACTAACAATTGTTGAAACATTCTGATGAAATCAGAACATTAACGGTACCTTCTGGTGGCTCGCGTTCGACAGATGTCTGATATAATGAGAGATGTTTCCAAGCGTCACACGGCAGTCCTGTTGCAAAGACAAAAAGCCTGTTCAGAAGGTCAATGCAAAAAACAGCTGTTCTTCAAAAGATAGCCACTGGTACACTGATAACATTCCTCCAGCTTCTTCTGCTTATCCTTGTCAGGGACACGGGGGGGGGGGGGCTGGAGCCTATCCTAGCTGCCAGCCTGTCGCAGGGCTAACACAGAAATTCACACAACCATTTACACTCAAATCCACGCCTATGGAATATTTAGAATCACCAATTAACCCAACCGGTCTAACTGCATGTCTTTGAACTGTGGAAGAAAACTGGAGAGAACCAACACAACATGCGGAGTCCACACAGAAAGGTCGGGGGCAAGGTGAATTCAAAACAAGGACCTTCTTGCTGTGAGGCAACAGTGCTAACCGCAGCGCCACCATGCTGCCCCACATTCAGGCTATTGTAAGCAAATTAAAATTCATCACCTGACAAAGTACTTTGCATCGTGGATTGTATGGCAGCATCTTCACAGGTTTGATTGCAGGTGCAAACTGCTTTTTGTCAGCACAAACTAAAAAAAAAAAAAGTTTAGTTTTACATTTTTGCAATGAAATGAAAAAACACTTCAAATATTTTAAAGCAGTTAAAAGGCCTTTAATAAACCTCCTCCTCCCCCCGTAAATTTTATACTAAAAAGGAATTTTTTTTTTTAAATTAAAAAATAAGGTATAAAGTAGCTCTTTGAAAGAAATTTCTGCCAGTCTTATGCAGTGCATTAAAAATATGAGTTCAGACTAATGCAATACTTACCCAACTTCTTCCCTGGTTTGACAGCTGTTTTCAGGCTGCACTTCTTGATTGATTCCAGTGTCTTCAAAGCTAAAAGATCGATCAGCAAAATATTACTCTACACTTCACTAAAGTTCCAGTTCATGCAGATGAATAAAACCTAAACCAAGGTTTAAAAATGGACACCAACCTTCTGCATAGCTTTTGAAATTTACTGACTTGAATTCAGCAGGCTCCAGGCTCACTTGCTGTGACAAAGCCATATTTTCATATTAATACAAATGAATCCATTTTCATTTGAAAAGCCTGAATATAAAATTTACATATAGCTACCTTCATATCACTAATTGCAGTTCTATGCATTGCCTCCGTCTGCTTTGAGAAGTCAAGAATCATGGATTCAAAGGCGGGGGTGTACTCCCTGTAGCATTCTTTTGACAACAGCGTAGAAGGATGCCACATTTTCTGCACACAAACAAATTCAAAGTACATTATATTTTTTCCCCCTCACTACAGAGATAAATACTACTTCATTATCAGCAAACTTGGGTGTTCCTAAATCCAGTTACAGACAGACAATCATACATGTTTATAATTATTCTGATGGTTAGATTTGCAGGAATGACGTAGACCACCATGTGTACAGTTACATTAAAAAAAATATATAAGTACAACAAATGGAAATGGATTACTTTCCCCCATCTTATCTGCACAACAAAATACTGGATGCTCTTTGAAACAGTGCATTCAGGTTAATGTGATAAACTCAAACAGGTTATTTGTAAAGTCATTTTTCAGTCACACATTCACAAAAGATCAGTCATATAGTAAAAGTGAGTGGAGACACATTTGACACCTTCAAATCCATAAAATTAGAATACAAGGTTCCTGATGAAGCAATTACTAAAAACTTGACAGGTGGAATTATCTACCTCTGCCATCTACAGTCTATTGTTCAATATACTATTGGAGCATCTGGTGTCACGCCAACATCTTAAGAGCTCTCAGATGCCTTAAGAAAAATAAATCAATTAAAAACATTTTTTTTTAAATTAAAAAAAAAGTATATTCCTGAAAGCATGGAGCCTGTCCCAGCGGTCACTGGCAGGCCCTTGATGGGTCACCAGTCCATCACATGGCTAATACATTCTCAAACTGGCCAGCGAGCAAATCTTTGGACTGTGGCAGGAAACCCACGCATGCACCTAAAGAACAAAATACATACCACGCCCCAGCCAACCGGTGGATTCTTGCTATGCAACAGATCTCTCTCACTTTCCTGCTACAGCACCCTGTGTATCACTTCACTGAGAGCAAAGTAATTTAAAAGTGGCTGAGGTTTTAAAGTATAGCCCATTTTGCAACAGCTGGCTGCCACGGCACATTTGGCTCAGAAGCAAACCGATGCAAAACCTCAAAATTTAATTAAAAGATCTGAAAGCAATTCAAAGTCCTTGTGTCTACATCAGAAATAGAGTGCACAAATTTGATTTGTAAAGGAGGCATGCCAAAGAAGAATCCTATGTTGATCAAAAGGGTCATCAGGGGCAAAACTATAGTTTTCCAATGAACATAAGCAAAATACACAAATCAGAGAGTTTGTTAGCAACCGTAGCCCCCCCAAAAATTTGCCATTTTAGGAGAAGAACCTCACACCAAGTGTGGAAAAAAAAGGGGTAAAAATACTATGGCCTTTGCCTCGGGTCTGGGCAGATGACAGTCATTAACCCAACATGTAAATCCTCTAGGAACCATCCCAAACCAATAAAAAGTTTATGAATTGGTCTGGTATGACGGGTACAGATGTCCAGGTGACTGGAATATGGCTGGGCTGAGAGGCAAGCATGGGCAGTAGGCAAGAGGCAAAGACGAATCATCTTTGTTCAGATAATTCATCTTTGCTACCTTCTCTGCTTCTTGTTGAAAATCAGAGCCCTACATCAAGATGTTCCTCAGAATGGAGGTCAGTAGCAGTATCACACTCTGGAGCCAGGTGGAGGTTGGACACATGGGCTGACACTTGTGGTCAGCAGGTTCTGTGTCTGACAATGCTGGCGATAAGTGAAAGTTGCGTCAGGAGCAGGCAATTTTGCCCACCCTGGGAGGGACACAAAAAGGAGATGAGCTGGCAACTTAGGAACAGAAGGACTGTTCAGGGTGCTAGGCAGCATGTCGGCTGGCAACTGAGAGGCAAGATGCAAAGAAGACAATCTCATTAAGGAGGTTTAGTGCAAATTGCTAGAAGCATTCCCCACACAGCTGACTCCTGGGAATTATGAAGGGAAACTGCCAAGTTCATTCCAAGCTGAATAGAAGACTCACTGGAAGCTAGCAGGCTTTAGACCAATAAACTGGAGGTTAGCAGTCCTGGGATGCTGAGAGCTACTGGGCTCAGAAATTTGATCAGGAATGGAGCTAGCAGTCCAGTGGCTGAACAACTCTGGAATAAGTTGGGTTCAGAATCATTGGAGAAATCAAAAATGTTCACCAAGGTACTGCTGAGATGATCAGCCACATGTGGATGTTCCAAAAACCCGGGTTAAAACCTGATCAAATTAATCAAAGGGCTTCACTTTGTACTGAATATCTTCAGGGCTGTTATGGCTAGAGAGGAAACGTCTCCTTGAGGACCTCACCTCCTTGGGTTTCTCTGGGGGCAGTCTAGCGTCTGCTGGATCCATTGTGGGCCAGATTGTTCTGTGACCAGTTCAGTTCAAAGAGGAGATGATTGGCATGCATTATCAGAAAGAGTTTAAAAAACAAAAAGCGAGCTTCATTTATAGAAAGCTGATACAACAACCAGTTGGTCGAATAAAACATAGTGAGTGAGCCAAAGAGGGAAAAAACAAATCCACAAAGAAAACCAACACCGTACAGGCATACACAAGGGGAAAAAATAAAAAACCTGAACCAGGAATGGCTGGAAAGCTTGAGTGCTGAATCATACACAGACAATCTGGCAAACGAGCTGTGGCAACAAAGGACTATAAACAGTGTGGACTGATTGGATAATGAACCACATGTGTGAAAAGACACAAAAGGCAGGAAGTAACCCAAGCATGGACACAAAAAATAAGTGATCTACAAAATAAAACAGGAAGTCATTTAATGTGGCGAATAGAAGGAATGAACCAAACATAAATAAAACCCTAATTCAAAGCCTAGATCTGAATCCAAAGGAAACTAGTGTCAAAGAGGGTTGGGGGGGGGAAATCAACAAAACACAAGAAGTTCTGTTAAAGAGGGTATTACAAGAGTGTACCTGCTTTTTCCACAGATGAAATTTATATCTTATGATCATGTTGCTGAGTGACTAAAGGAGCCTAGAGGTGATGTTCAACTGTACAGCTCAAGGATCAAGAACCACACATTTATTTGTCTAAAAAAAAAAAAAAAGTGAAAAAAAAATACATAAATGCAGTCATCACCCACATTGTATATGTCTATTTGCTTTACGCTGGGACCACTAATTCAATTCAATAATTAGAACAGAAACTGACATCCATGCGCCAATCTCAGGACCAAAGGTCTGCCACAGTATATCCAAAATGAAAGACTACATTTTTGTACATTGGACATCAATCTTTCAACTCATAACAAGTAAAATCAGGTTTTATTAATTAATTACTTTTTTCTTTTAATCAAAACTTTACCCCCCCCCGACACACACACACTCCTGAACTGTACCTATTTGAAATTCTTTAAATTACAATTCATCTCCAATCTTACCCAACTAGTAAACTCACAATTAACATATTACATTAATATATTAATTGATGCCATTGCTACTTACAAAATACCAAAAGATGTGGTCAAAGCTCAGGATGTGCTTGATGATCACATGGGCGCCCACTGTTAGGCCGCAGAGTCGTGCAGAGGTAGTATTTCTTCTCATCTGGTCCGACACAAATGCACTCAACAAGGTGCTGCATACCTACAAAACCACAGTGACAGACAATGGAAAAAAGCAAGGAGGAGAGGGAGGGCAACAATTTATCCAACTCTGCCTCATGGACAAAATCCTTCCTTGGATTCTTAATCATGTTTTTGAATTGATCAAATATATGCATTATTCGACTTGAGTAAAGGAATTCATTTATTACAAAACAAATATATATATAAAAAATAAATAAATTTTAAAACAAATATGACTATTATTTTGGTAGATGTTACTAACCAAGTAGTGGATGCTTCCTGTTGCTGTCTTTTTGGTATGTCTGGATCGTCATCCTCTCTGGCTTGAAAGCTAAAGGGGAAAAATTATTAGACTGAAGTGACTGAACATTGACTAAAAGGCAATATGGGTAAATGTGAAATATGAACACCGACACAGTAAATTTAAGGTGTCACACCAGGATCAGTGAGCTGGAGCTATGGATCATACAGCATGACCAACATGGTACAGTAAAGATAGGCAGTTTTTACTCTAGCTCAGCCACTGTTGAGAAAAAAAAAAAAGACTTCTAGAGCTCCCCAAGTCTAATCAGTGAGAAAAATGTGCACAAACCTTGAATCAGCTGGAGAAATTTCTCATTTTCACTTAGCGTGAGCATCACTGCAAAGAGGATTCAGATCATTTTCAGTAACATACAATTGAATAAAACTGTCACACAAAAACTACATGAACCGATCTTATACCTTCAGAGTAAGTGCTCAATTTAAGCTTTTCCAGAAGATTTTTGGGTAAATGTAGCAGCTGCAGAGAGAAAACATGGAGGAAACAGAATATTATTTGCACTGTAATTATAAAATACTTTCCAAAATGGAGACCCTCTTGTGATCAATCCTCATTTCTCATTTAAGAGATTTTCATACACCAGACAAAAACATAGGGGTTGATCCTGCTGACAGACAAGCATGCAAGCAAATATCACTAGAGACATTATTAGAGATCGGGAGGGTTATGTGCAGGACATACTGGATTGAGATCTGGTGACTGGAGGCCATTTGAGTATAGTGAAATTGTTATGTCAAAAAACTGGTTTCTTGAACATAATGTGTTATCCTGCTGAAAGCAGCCATCAGAAGATAGGTGCACATGTGATCATGATCAAGCTGTGGTGTTTAAATGATGCTCAGTCATTACTAAGGGGCTCAAAGTGTGCCAAAAAATATCCCACAATTATCAACCTGGCACGCTGACATAAGGCAAGATGGATCAATGCTTTTATGTTGTTTACACCAAAATCTGACGCTCCAGTCTTCTACTGGTGCACCTGTGTTACTGTATCCTTAATTTCCTGTTCTTAGCTGACAGGAGTGGCACCAAGTATGATCTTCTGCTGCTATAACCCATCTGCTTCAAGTTTCATCAATGTTGTGCATTTAGAGATGCTCTTCTGCATGCATTGGTTGTAGTGAGTGATTTTTGAGTTACTGATGCCTTCCTATGAGCTTGGAGCAATTTGGCCGTTCTCCTCTGAACAAGGCATTTTCACCCAGAGAACTGCTGCGCACTGGATATTTTCTATTTTTCAGAGATAATGTTCACATTATCTCTGTGAACACTAGAAATGGTTGAGTGGGAAACTCCAGGTAGATTAGCATTTTATGAAATACTCAGACCCACCTGTCTGGTATCAATAACCCATGCCATGTTCAAAAGTCACCTTTCTTCCTCATTCTGATGCTTGATTTGAATTTCAGCAGGTCATCTTAATCATGTATACTTGAACAAGTATACTGAGTTGCTGTCATGTGACTGGCTGATTTAGCAGTTGAACAAATGTACCTAATGGTGCATTAGTGGTGAGTGTAGTTCACCATACAATAATGTTTACTCACACACACACACACACACACACACACACACACACACACAGCCGCCGTCCTCTAATCTGGTACAAGAACATCCTAAATTACCTGCATGCACATATGGCTTACACATTCTCACCTGCAACTCTTCACGCCCTTTTTGATTTACTCTATTTTTAAATTCAGGTGACAGAAACTCTCTCATGTCCATGTTGGGGATCCAGGAGAAACTCATTGCATCAGGATGCTTGCAGTTCTATCAAAAAGAAAATAAATGAAATTATACTTTAAATACATACACACACACACACACACACACACACAGCCCAAAAAAAAAAATAAAGGGAACACTTAAACAA